>PVIJ01003610.1:0-131673 GCA_004024925.1 Scalopus aquaticus
TTATTTTTATACATACAAGCTGGGGTACAGGCCAGAGGCGTGGGGCGGCGAGAGGGTTCACCAGAGACAGAGCGGGGAGCAGAACAGGCAGATCAGAAATACACTGCTGAGGGGAGCAGCGGGCGAGGCAGGAGAGGTCTGCCGCACCATGTGGGATTCTCCCTGGCCGGGCATCGAACTCGCGTCGCCGCAGCCGACATCTCCACAGCGCAGCGCTTAACCGCTGCGCCACCGGGGAGGCCCTCCACACTTTTTTTTTTTTTTTTTACAGGAACAGAATCAAACTCTGAGCCTGCTATGTTGTCTGCAGAAAATAGAATAACAATTTCTTTCATCCAACAAACATCTATTGAATTCTTATTATCCACTATGTAATGTATAGAGAAAGATAAATATATTCCCTGCTCTTGGGCAGACGGCATGTCCTGATGGGGGAAACAGCCGTATATCCTAGAGTGTGCTAGTGTCAGGATAAGGTGAAATGGGAGCATTAAGGTGAAATGGGAAGTATTTTCTGTGCTGTGTGTGTGTGTGTGTGTGTGTGTGTGTGTGTGTGTGCTGCATTGGTTGCAGAGCCTCAAGAGCTTGTGTCGTGTTGCTGCTG
Organism: Scalopus aquaticus; assembly: GCA_004024925.1. NCBI lineage: Eukaryota > Metazoa > Chordata > Mammalia > Eulipotyphla > Talpidae > Scalopus > Scalopus aquaticus. The sequence goes on from PVIJ01003610.1 coordinate 605, forward strand.
TTTGACCTCAGTCTGTACTGATGAATTGGAATCTCCAGGGAGAGAAGAGGAGGGACATCTTGGTAATCTTTCTCTATTTATTGTTCAAGGATTTATCTTTCTCCAAAATCAAGTCCAAACTCAAGGTAGCATAGCAAGTTCTTGAAAACATGGCCTTGGACTGTCTCTGGGACCCTTTCGGTCACATATTCTATGTGTCACTGAGCTTCTCTTAGTATTTCCAGAACTCCATCTCTCACAGTTCCCTTCTTTTATATGTGCTAGTGCTGTCATCCGCAATGGTCCTCTTCCAGTTTTCAGCCTTGTTCATCTAGTGCTAAGTAAGACAGAACCAGCTTAACAGCAACGCACAGGGATTCTCTGGAGCTGTCAGTGTTTTCTCCTTGGTGGAGACACAGATTTGGGAGGCTTAGGGGCACGACCCAGTCTTCTGATCGAGCTTGATGGGAGACAGTCCTGCTGCCCAGGTCTTTGCCTTGGAAAGAGGTCAGCACGCCCTCACTTCCAGCTCTAGATATGCTGAACCTCTGTTTTCAGCCTTCCAAAGCCAACCACTGTGGCAAAACACATTTTTTTCTGATTTTATCACAGGTACACAGATTATAATTTTCTGTTAAGACTGCACCAAACCTAAGTCCTAAATTTTGTTTCTTTCTTTAACAAAATTGCCTTTGGATAATAATGGGAAGATTTGGCCCTCTTTATACAAAAAAATAAACAAAACCTGATCCCTGATCCCTTCTAACCTCAGTCTTGCCCTTAAGCCTTTCCCAAATGAATGGAAACAAGGCCCATTGTTGTGTCCATTTCAGCTTCAATACAAGGTACTCCATAGTGTTTTTCTCAGGGCTGGCTGCAGCAGAGTTATAGCAAAATACATTCGTGATTATGGAGTTGATGTGATGGGCCTAGAAGAAGAAGGCTGTAACAAACCCTTTTGAAAGAATGTTATTCCCCCATTGTAATGAGTTTTATTGCTATTAAGAATTAGTACAGGAGGGTTCCTATAATTGGGGGAATTATATAAATGCTAATGTCAACATCAGACATCATTTAGAAGAGATATGGAGAAGCATTTTCTGTTTTTAAATGTCAAAACCATTCCTCATCCATCAGGTAATAATTTTTCAATTTTCTTTTCACAAATATAGTACCTTCTCAGCGCTACTGAGGTTGTAATTTATTTCACAGCTATGAAGCCATGGGAAGCCAAAGAACCTTCATTATAAGATAGAACTTGAAAATATGAATAAGAAACCACTTCCCCAACAACCACAAGATGGATAGGTGACTGCAACAGACCGAACCGAGACAGGCGTTTCCAACATAGTCTTGGCTTTGGATGCGTGACAGATGGAGATGTAGTCGGCCTTAAGTGACTACCAAGGGTGCAAATGGTTGCTTAGTGAAAAACAGAGTACTTTCAATTAAATGTCAAAGACAATTACATGGGAGCCATCAGAGAACCTCAGGGTAGAGGAGGAGTCTATTTCACCCACCCAACACTCCCTCACCAAACCTCCCATCTTTTGGAGTTTTGACTGGAACTTAGTTATTCCAAGAAGGCATGACATTTCACATCCATGGAAAGACACAATAAAAGGACTTTGGTGTAAATAGCGCTTTGCAGATACTATGGGGGCGATTTAAGGTCATGGAAGTGTGACATAGTGGGATTCTTCTATCCATCTCTAATCTAAGTGTAGATAGAGTAAAATGTCAGAGTAGGTGAGTGGACGCTGTCCAGGTAAGTGTAAGAAGTAAATAAAAGTCTCCGATGGCTTATATCAAAGACTGGAAACAACAATTGTTGATGAGGCTGTGAAGAAAAAGAAACATTCATTGTTGGTGGAAATGAAATTTGGTACACTCTATATGGAAAATAGTACAGAGATTTCATAAAGAACTAAAGTTGGAGATACCCTATGATCCAGCAGTATCACTTCTAAGTATTTACACAAAGAAAACACTAATTTGAAAAGAAAACACTAATATGAAAAGATTTTTGCCCCCGTATATCCATAAAGCATTATTTCACAATAACCAAGTCATGGAACCAACTTAAATGCCTGTCAACAGATGACTTGATAAAGAAATTGTGGCATTCAGTGGAATACTACTCAGCAGTAAAAAAGTATGATACAGTGCCTTTTGAGGCAAAAATGATTGGATCTTGCAGTGATTCTGCTAAGTAAAATAAGTCAGAAAGTGAAGGACAATAAGTGGATGATTTCGCTTATATGTGAAACATAAATAATGAAAGAAAACAAACTGGGAAATCAATAAAAATAACTCTTAGACTCTGAAAAACACAGTGGTTACCAGAGGGGGGGTCGGGAGGAACAGATGGGGATGGGAGGTATACGGGCACTGGAGCTCTGGTGTGTGTGCAGCACGGGCTTGTGTCGAGGTGTAGTAAGTTGAACTCCCCAAATTGTATAGTTATGTAAGTGAATGACAAATGAATAAAACTTGATTAAGGACAAGAAGTAGCTTACAAATGTGCTTCAATATGGGATGCAGTAAAATCCAGTATGTTGAATGTTTCATGGGAGTATCAGCCATAATGCACGCCATTGCAGGAAAGTTGAGAAACATTTTAAATTATTTTTCATATTATTGTAGGAAGCTTTGATCCAATTTTTTATAAAGCCGGCGAAAAGCTCCATATATCTAAGATGACAGCAGATTGCACAAGGAGGAAGGAAGGTAGCTGAATATTTTTGTATAAACTCAAGTTAAATTAACGCACAGCAATCTGTTAATGATGTCTCCATTCTTCTCTAAAATGCCCTATATATTTTTTTAAAGACTTGTTTATTCACCAGAGAGAGTGGGGAGCAGAGCAGGTGAATCCTCTCACCCCCCCCACCTCTGACTTACACCCCAGTTCTTGTATGCAAAAATAAATAAAATAAAATGGGAATAATAGGAGAAACTGTTTATTGCTATGGAAACCTATTTTGGTAAGGAGTGCAATGTCCTTAGCATGTAGGGCTATCTCAATATGTCAACTGGTGGAAGGACGCAGAGAGGAGAACCCCCAAACAAAATCACCCTTATAGAAATATGGTTCCTAAGTAACAATCCCAAGGGATTGTTTAGACCCAACAGAAACAAGGGTCATTCTGAACAAGCCTGGCCCCTTCTTGAATGAGAAGATCATCTCAGGTCTACACATCCAGCAGGACAAGAACGCTGAGCGACTGAATGGCCTCACTTTTACTGTCTCTGAGAACCAAGACTAAAGGAGAACCTGGAGTCCGTGAAAGGCTTGGGCTGGGAGTTGAAAACACCTCAAGTGTGATAATAAAATTTATGTTTATGTTTACTTTTCTCCAGAGAAGGCCCTTGGATTTCATGAGACTTTCAAACCTATGTCTTTTTCTTTTATTATTATTATTTATATTTTTTACTTTATTGTGTATTCCCTGTAGCTAAGATATGGAAACAACCCAGATGCCCAAAAATAGATGACTGGATCAAGAAGATATGGTACATATATATAATGGAATACTATTCAGCAATCAAACCTATGTCTTTTTCTAACCCATGAAAGGTTTAGAAGGGCTGCTCTAGTCTCTGAAAGAATCACTCATTCCCTCCCTAGAGATTTCACTTGGCGAGTCAGGTCCCTTCATCATTCTCTACCTCTGTTCAAGCCCAGACTCCCCCCCCACCCCCATCCTGTCTGTTCTCTTGGCATAAACCTTGCTACCATTTCCAACCTGCCTTCCCATAAACCTCTCTTCAAACTGCAGCCTTTTAGCCTGCACACTAGTTCTGCTCCAGCAAGCTGCTCTCTGCTGCCCCCACTTGTCCAAACTGACAAGGACCTAGGAGGATCGCTTTCCAGTGGTTAATTACTTGGGAGATCTCCACTGGGAAACCCTCCTCCCCTGCCTGTGGTTCCAGAAGGCACTGGTGCAGTCAATCAGCCCTGAGGGCATGTAATTATGCCACTTTATTTTCAGAGCTCTGGAAAAGGCCTTAGAAATGGAGGCTATTCTCCTTCTGCTCAGTGCCTCAGACCATAACATTCAGAGAACAATCTTTTTTAAGGGAAGGTGCTGACCTGTGTACAAGCGTACATAGTGTGAGGAGGGCTACCACTCATCGACATGTGGCACGTGGTCTGAGTGGAAGATCTGAAGGTGGGTTTTGGTCAGGTGAGAGAAGGGAAAAGCAGGCCTGAGTCCTCGAGCAGGGACAGTAGGGAAATTCCCCAGGGGTGGGAAGCAGGGAGTGGAATGAGGTAACTGAACATAAACCTCTGATTTTCCCCTTGTGCACAGAGTCCATTTGGACCTGGGTTATCACTGTAAGCATGTTGCAATCACCAGTGCTTCCTGCTTTGTCCCTTCACTCTCTCCCTGGAAGCAAAGCACAGGGGAAGGGCCAGCGATAGCTACTGACATCTAGATGTTTTGCTGAGGACAGAGGGAGGGAAGAATGTGCATCTATTGAGCAGCTTCTATCTGCCAGCTACCAAAAGGCCAGGTATGTCCACATCACATCAGCGTAAGTTCTTGGAGAGGGTTGAAATAACTCACTGTGCAGAGGCGGGGCATGATGGGAGAGAAGGGCACTACACCAGAAGAAGAGATGAACTGAGAACCAGACAGAAGGCATGAGGCCAGCTGACTAGCCTCCCATCTTTTTCCTTACCATCTCCCTTTCCACAGATGTGTAAGCTGAGAATCAGAGTGAACTACCCCTCCTGCTAGTTTCTCGTAGAGCTGGGTTCGGGTTGTCTCTGTCAGAGAAGCCACACACGCTTCATGTCCCAACATGGCAAGCGCGAGAGAGGACAGGCAGATATCTGACTGCGTAGGCGTATACGCAGCTGGGAGTCACATGTTAGACTGCAGGGAAATATATTTCCAGAAGAACTCATAAGGGGAGCACCACGAGATAATGTCCCATTCCTCTGTTGCAGCTGCCGCGATGGGGGGGAAACAGAAATGGAAAGAAAAAGAGAGAAACCGAGGCAGCTGAAGGCATATCCTTCTGGAGAGCTCCAAAGATAAAAATGATGCTCTAGTCTGGAATTGATCTTAATGAGCAAGACTCAATCAATGGAAAGTGACAGATGGGATAATTTAAACTTCAAGTTTCCTTCTTCTGTTTCTTTGTATAAAAGAGAACCAACTTTTTGATCATTTTTTGTTCAGCTGTAATATTCTGCTGCATAAAGAAGATTGAACCCTGAACACCACATTAATATGTTATTGGCATCTTTCTTTTTTCATATCCTACATGTTGATTGTAAAACCGTCCAGAGAGACTGATAGCTGTAATATATTACAGTTTTTCAACTTCAAATTAATTTCATAACAGTGCAGTAGAGCCAGATATTCTCTGCTCCAAGAAGTAACTCAAAATAGGTAATATTCTTTTTCTTTGCTCTTTTGAAACCCCGGGTCTGGTTATTTTCTTTATTGGATAACCTATCTAGACTTTACTTCCTTCTGATCCATTACCTGCTTTATAATTACCATCCTCTCTGAAACGCCCAATCCAGCAGCAGGTAGATTGAATGAATGCCACTCTGCACGTGCCCTGAGGGTGCGCTGCACGAAGCATAGTATGAGCAGGGGAACTGTGAGTGAGCTGTGAAATCCATATCCACACAATCCCCACTTCACGTCTGGAGTTCCAGCTTGAGTCAGTGGCCTGTGTAGACACAACCTAGGCCAATGACTGTGTGAAGGAACAGATCAAGGTAATTTTAAAAAAAGAGATTTATTTATTCATGCATACAAGAGCTGGGGTGTAGGCCAGAGGTGCAGGGGGTGAGAAGATTCACCAGAGACAGAGTGGGGAGAAGAACAGTCGGATCCACTGAAATACACTCCTGAGGGGAGCAGTGGGTGAGACAGGAGAGGTCTGCTGGGCCATGTGGGTCAGCTCCCTGGCTGGGGATCGAACTCGTGCCTGTAGTGGCTGAGACTTAACCCTTTGTGCCACCAGGGAGGCCCCAAGTCCAGGTGACTGCCAATGACAATAAGCGTGTTAGCTGAAGCCCTTGGAAAACAGAGCCTCCTTCTGTTCCCCAGCTCAAGCCCCCTCCCTGAGGAGTGGGATTAAGAGCACTCTGTTCCTTCTTGTCCATCATGTGAGGGGAAGGTGTGGAAAGAAGACCCCTGGCACCTGCTTGAGTCTCTGGATCCCTGCAGTTGTCACAAAGGACCACCACCAGATCCCACGCTTGCATCTCTTTCCTGACATCTGCCACCTCACACAGGGCTGCACTGTGCAAGGTGGTAGCCACGAACCACATTCTAATTTAACTTCATGAGAATTAAATTAAAATACTTATAGTTAGGTTGGATTAAAATTTAATTCCCCAGTCACCCTGGCCAATTTCAAAGGCTCGGTATGCACATAGCTGGTAGCTATGGCATCAGGGCACAGATGGAGAACATTTCCACTGTGGCAGAAAGTTCTCTTTGTCACCTCTGTTCTAGACTCCCAATGACTCTGATCTGGAAGGAGCAGCAGCACATTGATTAGTTGCTGGAAGAAGGGAAGATATTTCAGGACAGAATTTGAGGGATATATGTTAACTGTCTGGGTAAGAGACCACTTCTAATCCCTAGTGTTCAACAGCAGCCTCAACTTAATAGACATAGCCAGAAAGAATTCAGGATATTCTTTAAAAAGTGCCTAATACAACCATATAATGTAAAATAAAAACTTAGGTGGGAAAGCAGGGCAAAGAAGTTTCAGTGGATTAAATGCAAAATTAGATCTTTTCCCACATTGAAATTCAGAAAGCATTTTTTAGACAGTGTCCTACTTGTTTGATTTAGAACCTATGAGCAGTATAACTGTGAAAGCAATTTATTATAATTAATAATAGTACTATAAAGTTCCTATCTTGGGCTAATATTTATTTCTTCACTCGACAAATATTTTTTAAGCATGTGCTATGTGTCAGGTACTCTTCTCGGCCTTTGGGATAAGTAAAGTAATGATACAGTGACAAAGATCCTTGTCTTCAGAGGCCTGGATACTAGTAGGCAGATATAGAAAGCAAACAATAAACATCATAAATTAGTAAATACATGGAATATCTGGGAATGATGAGTTCCATGAAGAAATAGAGCCCAGTAAGGGACAGTCACTGTGCTTGGTAGTGATACTAGTGGTGTGACAAGCTCTCCTGGGTCCTGACATAGGGTAAAATCCTCATTTTATAGGTGTGCAAGATAAAACCCCAGTTGAGGGCCTCCCTGCTGGCACAACGAGTTAAGTCGCAGCACTATGACGTTATCCAGAGCTACTGCAGCACTAGTTCGATCCCCGGCCAGGGAGCTTTCCACATGGCACAGCAGACCTCTCCTGTCTTGCCCGCTGCTCCCCTCATCAGTGTATTTCAGTAGATCTGCCTGTTCTGCTCCCCACTCTGTCTCTGGTGAATCCTCTCACACACACCCTGCCACCCACACCTCTGCCCTATATGCCAGTTCTTGTATGCATAAATAAAAATAAATCTTTAACAAAAAAAGAGCAAACACTACATATGGTAGGCAGAATTCTAAGATGGCCTGCTAAGATTCCCAGAGCCAGACGTACACATACTACCCCAGTCAGACAGTCAGTCAAACACTAATCTACATGCTGTTGTAAAGGCATTTTGCAGATTTGACTAAAGCTCCAAATCAGTGAAGCTTAAGATAGGGAGATTAGGTAGGTAGGGCTGACCTACTCAAATGAGTTCTTGTAAAGCGGAGCATGTTCTTTGGCTTCTTGTAAAAGAAGAAATCGGAGAGTTGAAGGACCAAGAAGTTCTCTGTTGCTGGCTTAAAGGTGGAGAAGGCTTTGTCACAGGAATATGAGTGGCCTCGGTGCTGAGTACAACCCCTACCCTACAGCCAGCAAGAAATGGCCTAGAGGAAGGATCTCCAATGGCCTAAAGTAAAGGACTCTGGGTACCCTGGTGGTGGAGGTGGTGAGGTGACATTCATCTGAGGAGGTATGAACCAACTCCTCTCAACTATACAGTGTGGTCAACCAATGTTACCTCCATAAAAACAAACAAACAAACAAAAAACAGGGGTGCCAGTCCTACAACTTCGAGGAAATGAATTCTGCCCACAAACCTTAGTCCCAGATGCGACCCTTTGATTTGAGCCCCATAAGGCCCCAGAAGAGAATCTGGTCACACTGCATCTGGATTTTGGATCAACAGAAACTGTGAAATAATAGGTTTATGTTGTTTTAAGCTGCAGTGTTTGTGGTAATTTGTTACACAGCAATAGAAAATGAATGCACTGTGTGATCTGATTTATATAAAGTACAAAAGCAGGCAAAACTAATCTATCCTGATATAAGTCAGAAGACTTGCCACTGCTGGGGGCTGATTGACTACAAAGGGGCATAAGAGAGGCTTCTGGAGCAAAAGGAGTACTTCTTGATGTGAGTGCTAACTGCACGTGTGTTCAGTTTGTGAAAGCTGCACATTCATCCTGTGTTCACTTTTCCATGTACCTGTTATACTTTGACACAATATTAAAAACATACAGACCAAACAAACATTTTGTGTTTTTTTTCAAAAACCCACACAAAACAGAGCCATGTATTTTTAGATGTGAATTCATATGTGTGCTTGCTTATGAAAAAAGCCCCCAACCTACAAACCAAACTGAAAACAGTGATTACCTCCAGGGAAGGGAGAGGAATTATATGGGAATTAAGGAAATGTCTGTTTTCTATGATATTTGAACTTTTCTAAAGAGTTTTCAGCCATGAATGACTTGGGTAATTGAAAACATGAAGGTAGAAGAAACAGTCAAGCATATGTATAGATCTGATGACTTGAGCACAGTAATTCTTGTGCAGACTGGAGGCAAACAACTCATCCAGGATTTGAAGGGCGCTAAGAAGGACCCAGCTATCTCGTCTGCGTTGTCCAATAACAATAGTGGTTATTTGAGTTCCAGTTCTCTCACAGGTCATGCAAAAGATGCTTTACATTTGTTATCTTTCTACTTCCTCCTACATCCATTACCAGCTAGCTCGTTAGTATCATCCTTGTTATACAGAGGAAACTGAGGCTATGGAAGCCTCTGGAAGTTACTTACCTAAGCCACGCAGGTAGTAAAGAGCAGAATAGAGATTGAAATCCGGTGTGCACTTTCCGCTACAGTTGCCTGCCCCTCCAATGGTCTCGATGGGGTGCTGATGAGATGAGAACGTTGGTGTTCGAATGTGGTGTTGGGGCTCAATGGGGAGGGGGGGAGTTCGGCATAGTTCCCCTTTCAGCGCAGACGGCCAGTTTAGTAAGGAAAAGTCGTTTGCCTGGACTCCAACAGGCCATGCTGCACTTTAGAAGGAAAAAGGGGCAAGGGAGGTGCCTGCAGAGACAGCGGTGGGCTGAGAGCTGCTGCTGCTTTTCAAATGGAAAGATTAGCTAAGGGAGGCGCCCCCGTAGGCACAGGCGCTCAGTCTTGGGACGAGAAGGTCTTTGCCAGCGCAGGGCTTGTCCTTTCATAGTGTTCTTTGGGGTTTCATTCCTTTGTGGACCAAAAATCTCCATTTCTATAGCAATAGGCGCCTAAGGATTTTCTAGAGCAGTGGCGGCACCTACGGACTTCCTGAGCCTTAAGGGTTTCCATCTCCAAGGCGTATAACGACTATGTTAATCATTTCTACCCCCGCCTCTAGCTTCTGGCATCGCGAGACCTCCACTCCCAATTTTCTGCTTTAAGCTTCCATCAGTCTTATTGAGTCTTGGGTGGGCATAAATCATTACATTCTAAGTCCTTCATTCCTTTTAAACTGCGCTTTCGGGAAGGGAGCCCTCTGAGTCGCTAACACCGTGGTGGAGGTAGGTTGGGTGTTACCTTCTTCCCGGTAGGGGTTGCTGTGCACTCTTGCAGGCGTGGGAAGTCTGGGGTAGCGGGGCTGACACAGGAAGGTGCTGGGTCCCAGCCAGAGGTGACTTGGACCCTTCTAAGGGTCCCCGGGAGCGGTTCAGGATTGTTCAGGATTACTCAGTCTCCACCGGGGAGCTCAGCTCACCCTAGCTCCAAGCCTTTATTACGTGGACCCCAGCTTGCCGTCAATCTAATCCCCCTGCGTAGACTGTATTAATAACCTTGGTGCAAGCACTGTAGACACGGCAAGTGAAATCTAATCCCTGCCTAGGAGATTCCAATCCTCAAGACCCAGGGCCAAGCCAGCCATCGAATTGCAAGACTTAGAATGGAGGCAGCTGACTCCAGCCCGGACTTGACTTGGAATTCACTGAATACCGGAGAGGGAGCCTGAGACCTGACCTGGGGGCGGCTCTGCAAAGGCGCTCAGGTTACAGAGATTAAAGAGCAGCCTGCAGCGCTGCCCCAGAGCCTTGCAGGGGCCCTCGGAGGAGAAGGGAAGGGCAGGAAAAGGCCCTGCAAGGAGCACTCTATTCTTTGGCTTTGGGGAACTCCTGACATTCTTTTACATGAAAAACGGTCTGTTAATATTCCGAAGAGGGACTCCTGCCTTGTTTCAGATGAGTTGGGAGGAGGGTTTGGGTAGGCACAATTCATCCGAACTCGCCTTACTCTCAGTTTCTCATCTGAGCATTAGGCTACAGACAAATTCCAGTGTATAACATAGCACAAAGGAGGTTTGGAGAATAAAATAATGCCGTGACACTGAACTTCTTATCTCAGACTAGTTCTTCCTCATTGTTTGACGAAATTTGGCTGGCTGCATGGGCTATCATGTTTTTGATGAAATTAGTGTTGGATAAAGTTTTTCAGCTTATGTAACACAAGATGTCTCTGTTTAGCATGTCTTGGTAGAAGCACCTAATGTGGCTGATGAACCACAACCAGCCCTATTTCCAGGTTGCTGCCAACTGAGAAAATAGTCTGTCCAGCATTCTGGACTTTGATCGTCTTGGCAAATTATTATCGTTGTCATCCTGGTTAGTTTGCTGCTGCCACCACATCTTAGCATCTCAGCTGGCATGAGATTTATCCTCTATAAGACAGCGAGAAACTGTTCATTTGGTAATTCATTATCTGGCTGTCTTCCAGAAGAGTCTGGAACACCAAATGTCAGTTTTTGCTCTGACTTGCTACCAAACCGCTGGCAAAATCTGGAACTATGGAAACATTTATGGTGAAATGCAGGCTGTCTTTTATTTTACTTAAACGATGTCGCTCCTGTGTACTCTTCTCGCTGCGAAAAGCAGCCTTTTGACTTGGTCTAAAAAATCAAGTATTTGTTCTCCAACTGGGTTGTGGATGTTGACACAGTCTGCACTGTGCCTGCGAGGCCACACACTGCTCCCTTGATGAAAGCCCCCACGATGTCATGCTCTTGGCGCCACAGATGGAGGGTTGGGGAGAGCAGGGACACTTTCTATACAACTTCACCAACAAGGAAGGGACTGGCTGCCCTGAGCCTAGGAATGGGAATCAAACAGTTTCTGTCAGCAAAGGTTGCTCTTTGGGGAACTGAGACAAAAATGAAGGGGGAGTGACTTGATGGACTTTTCCAGCCCCACTCCCAGTGTTTGCTAGGAAACCTGTGACTATTCCAGCCTCCATTCAAGTCAGTGCTGCGAACTGGTCACACGCTGCTTTCGGGTCTCAAGCTCCTTTGCTATTTTTCCTTACATTGAGGTAAGTTCTCTGAGAACATGGGCCGGTGTCTTTTGAAGATAGTGGGGGTACCCAGTACAATGCAGTTCAGGGAAGGGGAAACAACATCTTTTTTGCTCTTTTTCAGTCAAGTCATAAATTGTCTAGTAAGAGGAAAACTAACATCTCTGGTGTACCTACTGTGTGCCCAGCCCTGTGAAGTGCTTTGGCATTACCTTATGCTGGCATGTCGGCTCAGGGGAATTAAGGGAGCTGTGAGCAATGGAAATTCCATATAAGCCTTGTGTTCTGGGTAAGTTCTTTCAGCCCTCAGAGACTCCATTTCCTCATCTGTAAAGTGGAGACAGTAACAATTTCCCAGCCAGTTGTTTGAAAGTTTCAGTGGATGTCAGCAAGTATTTGGCCAAGTGAGACGCCCTTGACCAAATATAATTGTTGTTGGGCACTATGGAGAACTTTTTTTAAAAAAAGATTTATTTATTTATGCATACAAGAGCTGGGGTGTAGGCCCAAGGTGTGTGTGTGGGGGTGGGGGGGGTGAGAGGATTCACGAGAGACAGAGTGGGGAGCAGAACAGGCAGATCGACTGAAATACACTGCTGAGGGGGAGCAGCGGGCAAGGCAGGAAAGGTCTGCTGCGCCAGTGGGAAGCTCCCTGGCTGGGGATGGAACTCATGCTGCTGAGGCTGCATATAGCTTCATAGTGCTGAGACTTAACCCCTTGTGCCACCAGGGAGGCCCTATGGAGAACTTTTTAAAATGAAGACGCCAAGGTCCTAGGATTGCCACAGCTTGTTGTTTAGTAGAGTTGATAAAATTTCTTATGACACTTCAAAAAATAAGAGTATCAGAGAAAATGGGTGATGTCCTGTGGGTGCTTATGTACTGACTTGTCCAATCATCAGTGTCTTGATCTCTGCTTCTCTCTTTACTAAAATTCATACTCTGGACCCCTGCTCTCTATTTCCACAAGTACCCTCAGAGTATGTGCATGAGTGGGCACATACGCACACACAGACCATGATTCCTCTCTGTCCAGCTCTCCTGCCTGGGGTGAGAACTATGTAATTCTCTTGACATTCCATTTTGTACAGCATGTCCCATGCTCTCCAACTCGTGCCCAGATATCCTTGCGCTGGATGAAGATCTTTGGGACACCAGAGCTGTTCCAGGCTGTGTCATTAGACAGATTTGAGTTCAAGTCCCAGTTCCACTATTTCCTAGCCATGTGGCTGTAACTCTGAACCCCAGTGTACTCATCTGTAAAATTGGGTTGTTGGGAATGTTCATGGACAGAAGGCAATAAAATGTTTTGCAAAATGCCTGGCATATAATAGGTGTTCAGCACGCGAGCCATTATTGTCATTGTTTGCTAAGCATTCTGAGGTCAACTTACAGTAGAGTTCACCATGCCCAACCATCTCTGGTCACAATGCAGAGATTGGCTGTGTCATCCCTGACTGTATTACATTTCTTTTTTTTATTTTAGGGTCAAACCATTTTCTTGAGGGGCTTCAAGGAGGAGAAGAACGGATGGGGTGGATGACATCCCAAGTCTTCGGACCAGTGGGGATTCCCCAGCTTCCCATCTCAGGAAAGTATGTTGCATTTCTAACCCTTCATTCAGCCTACCAACCACATTTCTTCTCATACTGTCTTCTGCCTTGACTAAATCTTCCACAGGCGATACCCCCATTAAGGTAACTTTCCTAAGTGACGATGAATGTTCAAAATATCTTTGACCAAGTTAATTTCCCTTCACTGATCTTATGCTATAGCTTTCTGCCATTTGTTAATGCCATTTGGTGAAATGTAGATTTTCAAAATATATATATGAAAGTAAGTCCTTTTCCAGGTTTTGCTATCCAGTTCACTAAAGGGCTTTAGCAGCCTCCAGTCCGGCTCTCTCATATTAAAAATTAATTTTCACTTACTCTGTGACATTCTATCATTTCTCTGAAAAATTTTCTCTTTTCCTGGCTTATTCTTATTCTACTTCAAACCCGTTTGAGTGACAAAGATATCCTTTCCTTGGAGCAACTTTGGCCTTGAGGATTCCTTCCTCCAAATCCTTCATGTTGACCTGAGATATAATTTTCAGCTCTTATGTTTTATTATTCAAAAGCAGAACTCCCACGGAGACCAGCTGGGAGACTGGCAATGGGTGTGTGCTTCTCTTGTAGAGTCCAGAGTAGAAAATCAGGTGGGACACTGTGGGCCAGGTAAGGCCGTGCTTGCTTTGATTGTCGTCATTAATTTTTTTAGATTTCTTTATTTATGCATACAAGAACTGGGGTGTAGGCCAGAGGTGAGGGGTGGTGAGAGGACTCACCAGAGACAGAGTGGGGAACAGAACAGGCATATCTACTGAAGTACACTGCTGAGGGGAGCAGCGGGCGAGACAGGAGAGGTCTGCTGCGCCAAGCGGGAAGCTCCCTGCCTGGGGATCCAATTCCTGCTGCAGTGGCTGCAGATAGCTTCACAGTCTTGAGACTTAACCACTTGCTCCACCAGGGAGGCCCGACTGTCATCATTATTAAAACCTACCAAGGGATTTCGAGTCAGTTCTCAACAACTCCCCTCAATCTTTCACTTTTGACTTTACCACTGAAGTCAGTAGAAGCCCAGAAGGACGATTCTCAAGTTTCTGTCTTACCCATGTGATCTCAGAACGTTTGTTCCTCGTTGAAGTCCTTCTACTGTTCTGACTCAGCTACCAGCTGGTGGGTCATCTTTCGTGGTGCATCTTGTGGATACAAAGGCCAGAGAATGCGGTGCCCCTCCCCTGCTCTTCTCATTCGCTGAGATCTTAGAAAGCTCCTGTGGGGTAGACCTTCAGATACTCTAACAAGTCCCTCATGTTTCCAAGGTCAGCAGCTAAAACCCAGAGACATCAAGTGGCTAGACCAGGGTCACTCAGTGCGCTAGAGGGAGAACAAATACACAAACATTGTTTTCTTGCCATTGAGCTCGGTGCTCTTTCCATTCTGCCACTTTGAGCTGGTGCTGCTGGCCCGAGGTTCAACTGGTGAATGGGCTGGTCTAGTTCTGACTCAAGCAGACACATTCACCCTATTTTTCAATTTGACTGCTGTAGTTTGAGCAGCTAATCAAATCAAAACTGCTCTGGCCAGATTCACTATTCACTTTTGAAGTCAATGGAGCTGAAAATTAGCGTCAAGGGTTTAGAGTGGGGCTGGCCCTGTAAGCTCTACACTTACCTATAGTCCTCTCCCACTGTCCCCCTCAGCTCACCAAACATCTCCGCTCCCCAATGAACATGCCTCATAGTATCTCACTGGAGGACTCATTCATTCTGGTTAAGCATTGCCCTCACCCTCCTCTCTCGTAGATTTCCCTGGAAAGGGGTCATATGTATATACTCCATTCCTCAATGTGATTGAATGGGTCAGAGGCTTTCTTCCTCCATGGGACACCAGCCAGGAGTGCCCAGGAGACGTACGCAGGGAGGGCAGGAACAGAGAGCAGCTATAGAAATAGGATCAGGGCAAGGTCAGTGTAAGTCACAATCAGACTCATGGCCAGCCACCTGTCGTTAAATGTGTGTATGTTGCTATTGTGAGAAATACAACAAAGAGCTGAAACCAAAGATGTTTAGTCAAAAGGCAAGAGAAGTGATTTACTGAAGGTTTTTTTTCCCAGGACCTAGACTAAATGCTTTTGGTAGATAACTTTCATGATAGCCCAGGGAGGAGTTTTCATTGGCCCCATTCTCATGGATGAAAAGGCTGAGGTTGAGAGAGCCCATAGAGCCTTGATTAAATCCCACTGTGATTTGCTCTTCAAATCTATGAAATCTCCTTTTTTCAAAAAAGCTACCTTGAGGCTGGATTCTTCTTTACTGTACTCCCAAGCTAATTTTTAAAAGGTACTTGGATAGGCTATTTTATGAAAGTGGAAACTGAGGCCCAAAGAAGTGAAGTGACTGTCATAGCAGCAGAATCAGGTCTGTTGCCAATGGTTGTAGGCCTTGGCCTACCATTGCTTAAAAAACCCTGCATGCACCGCTGTTCAAAGCAGCATCACTCACAATAGCCAAGTTATGGAAACAGTCTAAGTGTCCATCAGTGAGTGGACACAGAAGATGTGATCCTCTCTCTCTCACTGGGATATTATTCAGTCATAAAAAACAAGGAAATCTTAACATTTGCAACAATCTGGATGGGCCTTGAAGAATTCAGGCTAAGTGAAGTAAGCCAGAGAAAGACAAACACTGTATGATCTCACTGATAGGTGGCACCTAAAGCAATCAAACAAAACCATAGAGAAGAGATCAGATAGGAGATGACCAGAGACAGAGGGAAGAAGAGGAATGAAAAGTGGAGGAAAGGGATCAAAGAAAGGTGTAAACATCCAGCTATAAGATAAATTGTAGGGACATAAATTACAACATGCAGACACTGACACATGATGTGTAGAAAAGTGGTTGAGGGTAAATCCTAAGAGTTCTGTTGACAAAGAGAATTCTCCCCTTAACCCCCCCCCACCCCACTGTTTTTCCTCTGTAATTTTGATTTTATCTCTATGAGAAGATGGATATTGGCTGAGCCTATTGTAGCCACTTCACAAGATATGGAAACCAAACCACCATGCTGTTTGCCCTGAACTGTGGTGTGGTGTGTCAATTATTTCTACATAAAATGGGAAAAAAACTGAATACTTGATAAATCCTTTTTTAAAAAAAATACCCCGCATGAACTCTTCCACTCATTGTCAGCGGAGGAGTGGGAGTCCCTCTTAGGAGGGGCGGGGGCTGCGTGTGTAGTTCTGCCTGAACACCTGCCCACCCCTCGCAGGGCTCAGCTGGCCTTTGCAGCCCGCAGTCATCCACCAGACCTTCACCTCAGCGTTACCCACCGGTCTTCATTCCTTCCGCCCCACTGTTTGTGAGGTGAAACAAATAAAACTCAGTGTTCGGGGGGGAACAATTTGGGACTCTTATGAGGATGAATATAACCCACCTAAGCTTCCTATCATTAGAGCTTGAATTTTCGAACAGCACTTTCACGCATCACTAGTGTTCATTCAGTGTGGAGAAACATGGCAGCAGAAATGAATCGACTCACCAGTTTGCATGCTTTCCACTTTTGTGACAAAACCACCCTTTGTTGAGGGTATGGACACCCTTTACAAAATTTGAGAAAGCTGGAAAGAGAATGTTGAAGACAATGTTCAGGATGGGGAAGCCTATATCCTCAGAGTCCTATGTTCTCTATTGTGCCACTACTTTCGTTGACAATGAGTTTTCAATGTTTTTTTCAGATTTGAACAGAGGACACTGCTGTCACCCCTGTAACATCTGATGATGGCCTGGCATGATCCCATGATGTAAGTGTTAAGTACAGCACAGGAGACTTAGACCTTGACTTTCCCCTGTGATGAGGCCCAAGTGCTTTGGCCCTGGAGGAAGTTGAGAATGCTGCGTCTTTTGAATTTATAACATCAGCTTGGCCCTGTTACAAATGGGGAAGCTCAGACAGAAGCAAGGAACTGATTTCCTCATAGTCACACAGGGTTTGCTAGTGGCAGAATCAAGGTCTGTGGACTCCCAGGTCAGTGCTCTTCCCATGATCCCCTACTATCTTGGCAGACTACAGCAACCAACTGCACATCTGGCAAAGTACTGCCCACTATTCAAGTCAGGCTGAACTTTATGCTCCCAGAATCATCAACCTTTTGTAGAAACCACGAAAAAATGATTCTGGAAAAATACTGAAAAACATACCACACTGTAGAGACAACTGGAAGGCCTGCTCAGACTACAGTTTCCTCCTCCCTTCCAAGTGCCGATCCCCATGTGGAGATGCACACAGGCACTCAGGTTGGTCCAAGAAATAAGGAGATGGAAAAGCAAAGACCGGATAATTCAGCCAGTTCTCTTCTTCTTCTGCCCCTACCCAGAATCTCCAAAATAAGACCGATTTCTGGAATTTCAGGAACTTTGTTATGCGCTTCCTGAAGAAAACCAGCTCCAGGGAGGCAGGCTCAGCCCAACACTGCAAGGTCACTGAAATGAACTTCCTGCCAAGGTCCAGGCCTTGCCTCTGGAGAATGTGGCTCTTGGGGCACAGATAGGAAGAATTTCCACTTCTTAACTGGGAGTCTCTTCACTCCAGGAGTCTTCTGAGACTTGTGGGAATCCCTGTTCCCCTCAAAGACCATTTTCTGCCACTTTTAGGCGTTCTGATGTATAAAGTCAACCATGAGAGATTCATTTTTTTGTTACTTGAACATGAGCTGGGTGGAGAGGCTTCTAAATGCGACATGCTCCGGTGAGCTGCTGACTGTACTCACCCTAGTGAGAGTCAGCTCTCCAGAACTGGGCATTAGCAGCCCCATCCTTCCCTTTTGACTGCTTTGCAAGTACCAACCCCGAGTCCTTTCTGAGAGTTGGACTGTGAGTGTGTGCTCCTGTGCTCCTTTTCGTGACCTGAATGAGTAAATCCTGAGTTTCCCGTGTACTGGTTACCAACCCGCCACCCCAACCCAAGGCACTTTCCCATGTGCTAAACCCTCCAAGCACTCTCTCCAACCCACAGTTAGCTCTGGGGGGCATGAATGCCATTACAGCTGCAGAGGCAGAGGGCTCCCTCTATGGCACGATGAGGGGCGCCCCCTTCTGGACAAACGAAAGAGGCGGGCTGTGCTATGATCAAGGGGGAGGCGAGGCGCCACTACCCCGCACCCCGGTACCCACCCACACTCACTGGGGTAGGGTTGTCTCGCAAACGTTAGGGATTCAGGGGAGCTTTTGGGGAAGCCAAGAGGTCGAGCTTTAATTGACTACCTGCGGCTCCTTAGTAACAAGTTCGTGGGTCAGAGTATTCTTTTGGAGCCCTGGGACCGGGTGAAATGTCTGAGATGCCCTCCTAGGCCTGCAGCCAGATAAAGGGTTCCTTGCTGTCTCTCGTGATTTTGGGGACATGTGGGAGTGCAATCGGGACTGGGGAAGTCCAAGGGGTGAAAGGATAGAAGGCCCAGCTGTGAAATCCTGCAAGAGCCTCTTCTTTTTTTTTTTTTTTTTGCATGAAGAACTGGGGTATAGACCAGAGATGAGGGATGGTGTGAGAGGGTTCACCAGAGGCAGTGGGGAGCAGAACAGGCAGACTGACTGAAATATACTGCTGAGGGGAGCAGCGGGGAGGCAGGAGAGTCTGCTGCTGCGCCATGTGGGTCAGCTCCCAGGTGGGGGCTTGAACTCAGGCTGTAGCCATGATAGCGCTGAGACAACCCCTAGGCCACCAGGGAGGCCCCCAGAGCCGGGTCCTTAACTGGCTTGTGACTCACTTAGCACATCCGATCTGAGGGCAGCAGGTAAACACAGCCTCACCTTTGGAATTGTCCAAAGGTCATCCTCACAGTTCCCCAGATGGTCAAAAGGGAGGAATTAATCCTATTTTACAGAAGAGGAAATTGAGGCTCAGGCAGGGCAAGTGATCATCCTGGCATCCAGGATTCTTAGAGCAGCACTTGCTATTTCATTGTACAAAGAGAACAGAGAGGGATGGAGCAGAGCTCGGCAGGGACCAAGTGTTGTGAAGGAGACACTGGGGACCCTGTCTCTCAAGGACCTGCCTCCACCCCAGGACTCTGCTCAGGCTCACCCCTTGCCTGCCAGCCCCAGTGGCACTGCTCGCAAACACTGCTGCCACTGGTGTCCCTTCCGTAGCCTCTGATCAATCAGACGGAAAGGGCTGAGTCCTGACTTGGCAGGGACTCTGCTGGAAGGGCATCCTTTCGTTCCCTGCTCATCCTTACATTCCAGGACCTGGAAAGACCCTTTTGGACACCACGGTTTTCGTCTGCACCTTTTTATCAGGGGAAGTGGTGTTGGTATCAGGGAATGGGGGGGATGGTGCGTGGCTCTCTGGGATCAAACCCTGGGGTTCTGCTGTGTGACCTTGGTCGGATCCCTGCCCGTCTGGGCCTGTTTCCTCACTTGTGACATCACCTTGCATTAGATGGCTCCACTCGGATACAGTATCTAGTGATGTATCTTTCCTTCAAAAAACCTTATGTGCGTGAAGTCGTTCTATGGACGCCGGGATTGGGGCCGAGGATTCAGGAAGAAGAGAGAGAGGAAGGAATAAGGGTGAGTCTTTGCCCTGAAAAGCTCCGAGTCTCATTCTGTAACGCCCTTTTGGTCATGCTTCTCTTTCGTGCTGACTTACCTTTTCAGAAAATGCCCTCCCTTCCGCTGGGGAATGGAAATTGGCAAAGAGACGGGGAGAAGGTCCAATTTTCGCCTTTGCTATTTTAGGGGAGATTGAAATTACGAGCCAAAGTGGAGTGATGCGCTCGCTGGAGTGACCTCCGTTCCCCCACACAGGAGAAAACCCAGGTCATCTGCTTGCGAAGTGGCTCGAGCTCTTAGGCGCGAGGCATTATTACATAAATTCAAGCTCGCTCCTGATCTTAGTACCCTGAGTTGCCTGAAGGGGGGAATGGCACTGCCTGCGTGTGCAGCCCGGGCGCTCGGGCCGCCGCTGCAACCGGAGCGAGGAGCGCCCGCCCGCACCACCTGTCCCCGCCAGCATTCCAGAGTAGAGGCCGAATTGGCAGCGAGCCGGCCGGGATCAGTCGCCGCCTCAGTCCGCGCGGGCCCTCCTAGGGGTGTGTCTCGCGGCTTCAACTCGCAGCCGCTCCTGGACGAGCCCCTGAAGACGTCTTCCTCCCAGGCGGGAGCCGCGCGCGTCCCTCTCTTCGCGCTGCTGCCCCGAGGCCGCCGCAGGCGGATGCACGACCTCAGGAGACGCTGGGACCTGGGCTCCCTCTGCCGGGCCCTGCTCACTCGGGGCCTGGCCGCCCTGGGCCACTCGCTGAAGCACGTGCTCGGTGCGATCTTCTCCAAGATCTTCGGCCCCCTGGCCAGGTACGTTTAGGAGAAAGCGGGACTCGCGCTTCCGGGCCAGAGCGCGCAGGAGCCTTGCGGGGAGGGAAGGCGGCCGCGAGCGGAGGGAAAGGCGCGAAGTTGCAGCCAGCCGGTGGCGGCCGGACTCGGGGGCTCCGGAGGGGCGCGGCGCGCCTTCGGCCACGCTGCGGCTCCCTCCCCGCCGCTCCGCGGGCACGGGCGGCGCTGGGTCTCGGCTGGCGAGGCGGACTGCCGGCGGGCTCCTTGCCTCAGGGAAACTCCGAACGCCGGGCTCGGAGCTCACTCGAGGTGGCCCCTTAGGTGGGCTAGCGGGCGCGGGCCAGAGCCGGGCTTCGGGGCGCAGGGGCGGGAGCCCGGAACCGCGCGAGCGGGGAGGCGGCGGCGTGCGCGCCGAGGGTTCTCGGGGCAGAGCGCCGGGGACAGTCCGGCGGGCGAAGCGGGATGGGGATGGGAGCCACCGAGTCACCGGGAGCGGAGCAGACGCGCGGGGCATCGGGCCGGTGGCGTGAGTTTGGGAGTGGGGCGACCGGGGCAGGCGGGGTCCGGCGGGTACGGAGCCCCGCCGAGCGGCTCGGGGGAGCCCCGGCGGGGGGAGAGGGCAGGCGGCCAGCGGTAAGGAGTGGGGGGGAGGGGGGTGCGGCAGAAGCCACAGCGCTGAGCCTGCCGGGAAGGAAGGAAGCGGGGAAGGGCGCCGCCACCGCCGCCGCCGCCGCCGCCGCCACCGCGGTGGAGTACTCGGGGCCGAGGGGAGGGGAGAGGGGCGCAGCGGCGGCGCCGGGGGAGGGGGCGGTGCGGGCGCGCGGCGAGCGCGGGCTGAGCTGCGGGATTGACGTAACGAGCTCGGGTTTCCCCCAGCGTCGGGAACATGGATGAGAAATCCAACAAGCTGCTGCTGGCTTTGGTGATGCTCTTCCTATTTGCGGTGATCGTGCTCCAGTACGTGTGCCCCGGCACAGAATGCCAGCTCCTCCGCCTGCAGGCGTTCAGCTCCCCGGTGCCGGACCCGTACCGCTCGGAGGATGAGAGCTCTTCCAGGTTCGTGCCCCGCTACAATTTCAGCCGCGGCGACCTCCTGCGCAAGGTAGACTTCGACATCAAGGGCGATGACCTGATCGTGTTCCTGCACATCCAGAAGACCGGAGGCACCACTTTCGGTCGCCACCTGGTGCGCAACATCCAGCTGGAGCAGCCCTGCGAGTGCCGCGTGGGTCAGAAGAAATGCACTTGCCACCGGCCGGGTAAGCGGGAGACCTGGCTCTTCTCCAGGTTCTCCACGGGCTGGAGCTGCGGGCTGCACGCCGACTGGACCGAACTCACCAGCTGCGTGCCCGCCGTGGTGGACGGCAAGCGCGACGCGAGGCTGAGACCGTCCAGGTGAGTGCTGGCCCGCGGCGGAGCGGAGCCCGGGAGCGCCGGAGCGGACCTGGGCCTGGGCGGGTGGAGCGCGGAGAGGAGGGGCCCGCCGCTCTCGACCCGACCCGGCGTGCAGCTCTACGCCTCGGCCGCGGTGTCCGGCTGGCCAGGCGCCAGGCGCCCTGGCGCGCACGCTCTAGGCACTGTGGTGGCCTCTGGAAACCTGTCTACTCCAGCCCGGGACGCCTCTTTAGTCTACGGGTGGGTCGGCCGGTTCCGTAGCGGGGAGTGTGCTGGGGTAAGCGACCAGGAGGCCCCGACCGAGCGCCCCCCCGGCCGCTGCCGGGACTGGGTACCGCATGCCCACTGGGCCTTGGAGCGCCGCCAAAGAACCGCCCTGTGCGTGTGGTGCCCTCTAGTCCCCTCTCTCTTTTTCTCTGCACCCCGGTTCTGAAGCCTCCCTAGCCCCCTCTCTTTCTGCCTCTCGCTCCCACATTCTCTTGTCTCCTTTTCTCACTTCCTCTAAGTCTCTTGCTCGCTTGTGCTTCCTTCCTATCCAGTCCGTCCTGGACGCTGGCTCTTTACGCTTGCCACCGCCTCCTGCTTCTTTCTCTTTTACCCTTTCTGTTATTTTTTCCCTTCCTGCCTGACTTTTGTCGCCTCTCTCCTCCCTCTGTCTCTGCTCTCTCCGAGCGACTGGGTGTTCCTCTGCTCTGTTTCTGGAGCCCGGAGAAAGCTCATGGTGCCCAGCTTGCCCTCTCACTACTGGCTGCAGAGGAGGCTTTCTTGAGCTTTGACAGTGTGAGGGGCAGCCTGCGGGCAGACAGGTGGACCAGGACGCTGACCCGGATCCCAGGTGGTGTGAACTTCTAGCGACTTCTCCAGATTTACAAAAGCTGGAACCACCGGCACAGGGCATTGCTCGCTCACTTGCTGGGCTTCCTGGGCTGCTGCTGGACAAGCTGATGTATGAACAGTGTGTCTAGTTGTTTTAGAAGCCCAGCATTTTCTAGCATCTAGCTGCATAGTAGGGTTGAGGGAGGTGATGGAGTACAAAAAGGGAGGGCGCGTCTTGGGGTGTCACTGCTCCAGGCAGGGCTCTCACTTAGCCAGTTACTCAAACAAATCTGGGTTGGGGTGAGGGAGTGGACAAGGCAGGTGACCGCTGGGCTGGGTCACTGGGTGGGCAAAGACTTGGTGGTGCTCTCTGCCTTCCGGTGGAGGTGACCACAGGGGAACTCAGGGGCTGCTGCTGCTGCCGCTGAACTGTCTGCCTGGACCCGCTCCCATCCCCCCATGGCCCACTGTGGGGTACCTGGTGCCCTGGACAGGACCTGGAGTGGGAGGTGTCTCTTGGAACACAACAGCCAGCTCAGGTTCTTCTGTCCAGATGCCAGCACGTGGATTCCTCCCACCAACCCTCTGGTCAGCATTGAGATGCTGAGGAAAGCGCACCCCTCCTTGCTTTCCCTCCCTTGCGTCGACATTGTTCTTTCCTGAATGGTGGCATTCTGGCAGGATCTGTTGAAATTAAATTTCTTTTATAGTGTGAACAGATTTTTATTTTCCATCCAAAGAGGACATTGTCCCCAGGAAGGTGGCCGCTTCAATTCCATTGTGACAATTGTGTACTTTAAGAGGCCCCCAAACACTGTGGTAACACTGAAAATAATCGTGTGCTGAATGAGCTTGTTGGTGTGATGAGGGGTGCTGGTCTAAAAAAAGATTTTTAGGGCAAAAATAGAATTCTACAGCCTTGACTGTGGCAGAGATGTCAAAATGAGACCTGGGCTGCTCTGGGAGGCTCAGCCCTACCTGGAGTTTCACAAGGCACACGTGCCCTTTTCAGTTCTTTTCAGCGTGTAGGTCGGGATGTGATGTGGTCCTATGAGCACAGGTTGTTAATGTGGTCATTAACATATTTCGGTGGCCATTGTCTTCTGGCAGATTCCTTCAGAAATTCTCCATAAGATAACCCAAAGCGCAAAGGGTTTAGCCTCTGGGATTGTCCCAAATCGCAGCAACATTATTTGAAATGAAATGAGATTTTCTTGAACCTATAAAGGGTGGTACCACAGTGCCATCTAGTCTAATCAAAGAAGAACCACTTTTTAAAGAGTTACTGTGACAATCTTAGAACATTTGCAAAAATGCAGTAACGTCTACTAGAGAAACCCATAGCTACCTCAAGGGCATGCCTTTTTAAAAAAAATTTCATTAATTCTTCCCACCTCCAGAAAATTTCCTCTTGAAAATACTGACAGCCTGAGGGTTCCAGAATTTCCTAGAATTTGACAAATTCCTGCTTGCAGGACCAGTTCCGGAAGTGTTGATAATCTATAAGAGCGAAGCTATGTATAAGTAGGTGAGAGTGTGTGTGTGGTCATGTGTACGTGTGTGTCAGTGTGTACGTTTGAGTGGGAGGTGAAAATTTAGAGGCAGAGGCAGCTGTGTTGGCAGTGATGCGTGAGGGTGAGGAGCTGGTCGCAGGAGAAGAGGGTCAGGCTTGGGGAGCCGCGGCCTCTCCAGCCAGCTGGTGGGCTCTGCTCTGCTGAACTGAGGGTAACAGCAGCTCCCTCAGTCTGGCCTGGGAGACCAAAACCAGGGCCTCAGCTCCAGGCCAGCCATGTGCCTGCTGTGTGACCTTGGGCTGCAGCCTGTCTGAGCCTTGTAAGGGTGGAGAGTGCGTTCCAGTTTCTGATGCGCTTTCACAGCCCACATCTCTGGTATTTCTCTTTAGCTCCGCATGTCTTTGGGATGAGGGCAGAGTGGATGAAAGTGTCCCCACTTATCAGATGAGAGTGAAGCCCAAAGAGACTGAAGGTCCTTCTCAAGGTCATTGAACTCTTCGGTGACACAGCACAATCTGACTCCAGTTTTGATTCCATCCCTTGCTGCTCTGTTGAGGCGTCTTGATGAAAAGGAGGTTTTGTGGAAACAGTGAGCTAGTTCGAGTTAGTGGTTACTACCCAGTGAATACTCAGTAAATGTTAGCTCATGTTGTTATCACCTACGTCAGCACCATTTTCAGTATTTTTTTTAAAGATTTTTTTTTTAAAGATTTATTTTTTATTTATACATACAAGCTGGGGTACAGGCCAGAGGCATGGGGCGGCGAGAGGGTTCACCAGAGACAGAGCGGGGAGCAGAACAGGCAGATCAGAAACACACTGCTGAGGGGAGCAGCGGGCGAGGCAGGAGAGGTCTGCCGCGCCATGTGGGATTCTCCCCGGCCGGGCGTCGAACTCGCGTCACTGCTGCGACTGCTCCACAGCGCAGCGCTTAACCGCTGCGCCACTGGGGAGGCCCTCAGTATTTTTTTTTAAAGATTTATTTTATTTGTACATATAAGCAGGGGTACAGGCCAGAGGTGTGGGGCGGCGAGAGGGTTCACCAGAGACAGAGCGGGGAGCAGAACAGGCAGATCAGAAACACACTGCTGAGGGGAGCAGCGGGCGAGGCAGGAGAGGTCTGCCGCACCATGTGGGATTCTCCCCGGCCGGGCGTCGAACTCGCGTCACTGCTGCGACTGCTCTACAGCGCAGCGCTTAACCGCTGCGCCACCAGGGAGGCCCCCATTTTCAGTAATTTTGCTTGTAAACTTGGTCAGGTGATTGGACCAGGGTGGTCAGACGCAGTGGGAGAATAAATTTCTATATCCTGGAGGTTCTGTGTTCACGGAGGTAGCACTGCTGGTTAGGTGGAGGACAGTGTCCTCGTCCCATGTTAGAAAAGACAGGAGCTGAGCAGGATGGGAGGAGGCTGGGCGCTTGGTGAATAAACATCAGCCGAGCCCTCGGCAGAGACAGAAACCACCTTAGGACTCACAGCCCATCCATCCACTTTGCTGGGGGCATAAGAAGTCATGGCTGCTGCAAGCCCAGACCTTACTTCTGCACCTAGTGCTACATTTAAGATGCTTCCCTGCCTTGTGGATGAGAAAGTGGGTGATTTCTAACTGCTGGACAGAAATGACTGTGATCACGTTGCCTGGAGAGGACAAAGAGAGTGCTTGGCTGGCAAAAGGCGCAAGTTGTTTGTGAAGTATACCGTTTCTTTAAAACTAGAAATTGCGTGTAGTACGTCTGTCTGCCAGTATGTTACCTAGGGTTGGGGAAGGGTCTTGCTAGTTCCCAGCCTCTAAGACATTTAGGAAAATTTATCAAAGCATTGTTACTCACTAGCTGTTAAAACTACCAAATTCTGCAGCTTTTCTCAGGCCAGATTCCCTGTTTGTAGTCAATTCTGGTGCACCCTTGGGCTGTGGGAGGAATTCAGAATGGGGCACAAAGAGATCGCACTGGCCTCATTGTTCCTGAGGAGGCTGGCTGGCACCGTGCAGCCGGGGGTGGGGAAGGAGGTCAGATTGGATGGCTCTACAAGTCAGGTTGTCCTGTTTATGTTGCGTCCTAGACTTTTAACATCCGTAACTGTTCTAAGCAACCACACAATAGAGCGATCGTCACCTAAAATCTAATGGGACATCACTGACAGGAGAGGACTAAAAGGTGTTTATATGAAAAAAACCTTTCTTCTTCTTTTTTTTAAAGATTTATTTATTTATGCATACAAGCTGGGGTATAGGTCAGAGGCTGGAGCGGCGAGAGCGCTCTGGTGCTCACCAGAGACAGAGCGAGGAGCAGAACAGTCAGATCGACCGAAACACACTGGTGAGGGGAGCAGTGGGCGAGGCAGGAGAGGTCTGCCGTGCCATGTGGAAAGCTCCCCAGCCAGGCATCGAACTCTCCTCTTTGCTGCCGACAGCTCCACAGCGCAGCGCCTAACCGCTGTACCACCCAGGAGGCCCAAAAACCTTTCTTCTTTTTTTTGGTCATTACTTTTTAAAAAGATTGTGGAAAAGGCTCTGTTTTCTCTCCACTTTTTAAAGGTGGTTCTGTTTTGAAAGTGCTGTGTCTCAGTGCACTGTACACTGTCTGCTCCTGAACTGGGGTCATAGGGGGGCTTGAAGCACAGGGCGAGGCAGAGAGTGAAGAGGCTGTCAGGGCCAGCAGTGTTGTCCCTCTGCACCAGTTGCTGCAGACCTCTGGGCTCTGCCAGGGCAGCTTCGCTTGGTTAAGGGTTCATTTCTCTTGCTTTCTGTGATAGGAAAGCTTCTACTGCCCTGCCTGTTCCACAGGATAGGACATGTTCACCGTGGTAACATCTGTAGAACCTCAGCGGTATTGGTCCCATCTTGGCTTGAATGGCAAAAGATGTCAGAGACCCTGCAACGGTCGAAGTGCTCAGGGTTGTACCCTGGGCCTCGAATGATGTCTCCTTTCGTGTTGCTTCGTCATAGCATTGGTGAGCAAAAGCGGTTGGAATAAAGATGAAATAGCATTATTCGAGGACCTATTTTATTTTCTTTTTACTGAGGTAACATTAGTTAACCACACTATGTAGGCTTCAGGGGGACAGTTTCTCACCTTAGTATCACACCCTGCCCACTACCAAATGTCCAGTCATCAGCTCCCACTGTCCAATTGAACCTATGGCCTTGTCCAGCCCCGGAAACCACCATGATGTTGTCAGAATCAAGGGCTTGGATTTTTGTTCCTTTGCTTTTTTGTCTTTGTTGTGAAATCATACAGTATTTACCTTCTTCCTGGCCTAGTTCACTTAGCTTCATATGCTCAACGTTCCAGGACCTGTTTTCATGGTTAGATGTGTTGTTAGGTGTAGTCCCATTTTCCAAGAACCATTCTTAGAGGATTTTAAGATGGGGCTTACTGTAGGAAGGCTGTTCAGAGTTAGTAAGTCTTCATAATAGCTTTAGATTCGTGCTGTTATATGGCAGTAAGAATGTTACTGCTTGTCTCTTATAGAGCTCAGTCATCAACCTAAGTAGTATGAAAGGATAGTAAAAGGATAGCCATCTCTTCCTTCTATCATTCATTACACTAAATTTTGTGAAATTGACTATTTAAAAAAAATTATTTATGTATACAAGCTGGATGGAGGCTAGAGGTGTCGGGGGGAGGGGGTGGTTACCAGAGGCAGAGTGGGGAGCAGAACAGGCAGATTGACTGAAATACACTGCTGAAGGGGGCAGCAGGTGAGACAAGAGAGGTCTGCTGCGCCATGTGGTCAGCTCCCTGGCTGGTGATAGAACTCTGATCGAACTCGTGCTGCAGTGATTCTGGATAGCTTCATAGTGCTGAGACTTAACCCTTGTGCCACCAGGTAGGCCCAAATTAACAATTTTATTTGAAGGAGGACACAGCACCTTGCTCTCACACAGCTTACAGTAAAACAGAATAATTTGGCCTTTTATTATTTTTTGGTTTCTTTTAATTTGATGTTTTAGATATTCAATAAAGAAGATAGTCTAATTTGAAAATATGTGAATATCAATCATGTCTTTAATGTGTCCTACCTTTGCCAGAATATATTTTTAAAAAAACAGAGAAAAGTCCATCTGTTTATTATGCAGTTTAGGTCTAATTAGCAAACTTTGTGGAGTAAGTGTTAATGACCTCCATGCAGAGCTAGCAGCTGGGGGAGATTAGAACCAAGACAAAGCCAGGTGAGCCAAGGTTACCATCTTCAGCCTCAAGGTCATAAAGATTAGAAGGTACAGCGCATGGCCTCCCTGGTGGCGCAGCGGTTGAGCGCTGCGCTGTGGAGCTGTTAGCAGCGAGTTCGACGCCCAGCCAGGGAGATTCCCACATGGTGAAGCAGACCCCTCCTACCTCGCCCGCTGCTCCCCTCAGCAGTGTGTTTCTGATCTGCCTGTTCTGCTCCCCACTCTGTCTCTGGTGAATCCTTTCTCTCTCTCTCACACACACACACCCCTCTGGCCTGCACCCCAGCACTTACATGGTTCGTGTGTGGGGACGGTGAAGGGTAGCAGGGGCGAGGCCTCATTGAAAAGGCCTGTAGTGGTGACAACAATGACAAAGAGGAAGCTGAATTCCAGAGGGGATGAGAAGTTCTTTGATAGAAGGAGTGCAAGAAACACAAAAGTAAATGTAGAGTGGAGTCCAGTAAAGCTATACTCCTGGTTTCCAGTGCACAGCGAAGGTGATACCATTGGCTCAAACTGGGAGGTCGAGAAGGGGATCTGGTTCGGGATTCGGGTTGGAAGAGTCCCAAAGGGCAGTAACAGGTCCAGAAGGCCCCGACTTCTGATGGGCAGGGCTTGTAAAGACATGAGCACTGGGGCCTCCCTGGTGGCGCAGCTGCTGAGCGCTGCGCTGTGGAGCTGTCGGCAGCACGCGGTGCGGGTTCGAAGCCCAGCCCGGGAGAATCCCACATGGCATGGCAGACCTCTCCTGCCTCGCCCGCTGCTCCCCTCAGCAGTGTATTTCTGATCTGCCTGTTCTGCTCCCCACTCTGTCTCTGGTGAAGCCTCTCACCACTCCACACCTCTGGCCTGTACCCCAGCTTGTATGTATAAATCTTAAAAAAAAAAAAAGACATGAGCACTGGCTCCCCGGGCAGATTAGGGCTAGGTTGTATAGGGGGCGTATGTGAATCCAGTGAATCTGAATCTGCAATTGGCATTATTATTTAAATGGTAGCTACAATTTACATGTGGGACTCCCAGGCAAGGAAAAGGATGTTTGAATAAAGAAAAAGATCGACAGTTATGATTACATAAAAAATGAGGAATGTTCATCTGTCAAAAAAAAATCCAAAATGAAAAGGCATATGTCAAACCAATGAAAATTTGCACAACAAATAAAGCAGACAAAAGGATGACATCTTTCCTGTATAAAGAGCTCCTATGAATTGATGAGAAAAGCAAACACTGTGACCAGTTTACAGTGTGGGGACCATACATAGTTTACACACATGCAGAAGCTGTTCAGTCTCATGGGTACTAAAGAAATGCAAATTTAAATAATGAAATATTGGAAAACCTTTTTGCTTCTCTAAATAACCCTGGTTAAAAAAACCCCCCAAAAACAGCAACTCCGCATATGTCACAACTGACACTAAAAAAAAAAGATAGTAGCTGACAAAGGTGTGCAAATACCGAAGTTCTCCTATATTATAGTTGAGTGGAAACTTGAATGATTCTTTTGCAAGTAAATTAGAGAACATTAAAATGATCTTTTTCTTCAATCTGGAATTTACTAAAACAAATAACCTTATGTATGCTTTTCATTCATTTACTTATTTGTTAATCAATTAATTTATTCAACAAATAGCTATAAGATGTCTCCCTCCCATCACTGTGTTGGGTGTTGGGGGCACTATGAGAAATTAGGCAAATATGGTGCCTACTGCCACAGAGTGGGAATGACAAATACAAAACAAATAATTCTTCAGACTATGGGAGGTGACGTGGGGGAAAAGTGCAGGTTGTTATGAAAACCATATACTAGGAGGTTAGTTGGAGTTATTTAGAAGTGCAATAGACTAGAAAAATCTAAACAACCTCACACAGGAGAATGGTTCAATAAATCTCAGTACATCTACTTGAAGGATTATTAAAAAGCCATTTAAATGTCCTTTTATAGATTATGGAAAATTGCTAGTGATTTACTTCTAAAAGATAGAGATCGACTATTATGGGGCCAGTGTGACTATAACTATATTAAAGAAAGAGGGAGAGGGAGAGACACAGAGGATAGGGAAGGGGAGAGGGAGGGGGAAGCATGAAGGGAGGGGAGGAAGGAGGGAAAGTGAGAAAAGGGAGGGACAGGGGTGGAGAAAGTGAAAACAAAAGTAAACATAAAAGAGAAAAAAATGGAAGAAAAATACAAGGTTATTTGTAGATTAATTAGCAATTTTTTTTCTAATTCTGAAAGTTTTGAATTTCCTTTATGAGCATGCACTACTTTTATAATAAAAGGAAGCATTACCATTTTTGTAATGGTGTTTTCTTCTTGTGATAAATTTCACTCATGTCTACTTTTTGGTCCTGAAGACTGTGTTACATTGATGAGAACTCCCCTTCCTCAACTGTATGTATGAGGGGCCACTCCATGCAGTGAGGGTCACATTCTTGGTACAAGTTAATCTGAACATGTAAAGAACATGCTTCCTCGTTGAAAAGCTATCAACATTCCATGACAAATTCAATGAAGTATTTAGTCATTAAGGTTAGAAAGGAATGGTATGGATGGGGATGCACCTTCTTCCATAAGAATATAAGGAAGACATCAATTAATGCAATTTTCCATAATCTGTAAAAGATCATTTAAATGGTTTTTAAATAATCCTTCAAGTGGATGACCTGAGATTTCTTGAACCATTCTCCTGTGTGAGGTTGTTTAAATTTTTCTAGTCTGTTACACTTCTGAAGCAACGTTGTAAGCTTCCAGAAGTATGTGTCTGAACTTTAGTAAAAAAAAAAAAAACTTTAGTATTGGCAAAAGAACTTTACTAGTTTCTCTAGGTATTGGACTTCACAGATTATTCAGTTGGTCTTATTGCAGTCCATTTGTTATTTCTACCATTTTGCCACTAAGAACAGTGTTGAAGACTTTGACACATTTCAGAGCATTACATCAAATAAATCTGTCTTGCATATTCTGCAGTGCTTTTCTGGAGGAATATTATAAATATTCAAATATAGGCACACATACAAATTCAAAATAAAATTCAATACAGGCAGATTTTGCATAAATTCTATATTTATAAATTAGCAGTACTTTTGAAGTTGTTATCCTGTGACATAAATGTATCAAATATGAGCTCATGGGAGTCCCCAGTAAATATATTTTTCTGATTAAACTGTGGACTCTTTTTCAGTCACAATTTAGGCTTTATTTCTGGTATTATTATAAGAGAATAATTTGCACTTCATTTACTCCGAATTGTCAAGAATCATGTTCCTCCCTGATGTAAATGCCTGCAAAAAGGAGTTCTTATTCAGTTTGATTGCTTTTTAAATTTTACTACCAGAGATGCCCTAGTGAGCCTAAGAGAATTGCTCTGTTTCTTATGAAGAGTTTAGTCCTAATGA
Source organism: Scalopus aquaticus (assembly GCA_004024925.1). Taxonomy (NCBI): domain Eukaryota; kingdom Metazoa; phylum Chordata; class Mammalia; order Eulipotyphla; family Talpidae; genus Scalopus; species Scalopus aquaticus. Next base: position 32,376 of record PVIJ01003610.1, read on the forward strand.
ATCACTTCCATGCACTTTTCTGAAGGAGTACAGAGCAATTGAAATGTGCAGTGCATTGATTTATATCAAATGGATTAGGCCTGTGTGCACCATTCCTTGCATTAAGTGACTTTCTCCCACAACTGTACTAATAAAGACAAATCTTCAGGATAGTATCAGCTCCAATTCACTCATGGTGTTCATTGGATTTTTGGTAACTTCCAGAGAGTGAATACAAGTGGAGTATTTAGAAATTGACTAGAGTGAGAGGCATAAGTTATCCCATTAGATGAAAATACAAAACCCAGCTAAATGTTGTTTATAAGGGACAAAGGTAAATAAAACCTAAGGACACAGATAGGGTTGGAGTAGATATACTTTGTAAGTACTAATCAGACGGAAACTGATGTGGCTAAATTGATATCAGACAAAATAGAGCAAGGGAAAACCATTATTGGATATAAACAAGATCACTGAATAATGATAAAAAGTTCAGTTCTTCAGATAACAATTCAAAACTTATGTTTATTAATACCATAGTTTTGAAATACATCATGTAAAAATTGACAAAGCTATAAGGTGAATTTGCAAAATCCACTAATCTTTTTTTTTTCAGAAATTGATAGATAAACAAAAAAATGAGTAAAGATACAGATGATTTGCACGATGTGATTCACAAGCCCAATACAATGGGCCTGTACCCAGTTAGGAGAACACACGTTCTTCTCAAGCACACATGGAAGCACCACTTTTGGAAGGCAGCTATGTCACCACTATGCCACCAACACTGTGCAGGAACACTCTTGAAAATAGACCAGCTACTAAGCAGTGAAGTTAATTTGAAAAAACTCAGTGAATAGGTATCATATAACACAGGTTATGTGAACATGTGCAATGACCAGTTTTACTGTATGTAGTCGGCAGTCAGGAAGCAATAAGCTTCCTGGCTTTACCTGGGTGCACGAGAAAGAGTCTGAAATAATTGCAAGTCTTGAAGACCTTCACTGACCACATCAAGTTGCTTAATTTGCGTGAAGGAGTGAAGAGCTTCAAGCCTAGGCAGAGGGAAGTGCTGTAAAGGGATAGTCTCACCCAGGTAGCTTAGGTCAGGTAACTTTAATGAAGACCAACTAATGTTTTGGGTACTTACTAGGCCAACCCATGTGCCAAGGCCATAGCATAGGTTTGTATTTTGTAATCCTCAAAAGAGCCCCCTGGGGCAGATATTTTAAAAACCCGTTTAAAAGTGAGAAAACAGAGAATTGGACAGATATAAAGCTTGCCCAAACCTACACAGCCAGTCAATATTGGAGTTGGTTTTTAAAACCAATTGGGACCAATAGCTTGTCTGGTATGTTCTAATGGCCACTAAATTCTTAGATATATCTCTAAAAATCTTTGCGTTCCTTTTAAAAAAATTATTTATTTATACATACAAACTGGGGTATAGGCCAGAGGTGTGGGGTGGTGAGAGGGTTCACCAGAGACAGAGTGGGGAGCAGAATAGGCAGATTGACTGAAATACACTGCTGAGCGCAGCAGCGGACGAAGCAGCAGAGGTCTGCCGCGCCATGTGGTAATCTCCCCGGCCAGGCATCGAACTCGAGTGGCTCTGGATAGCTTCATAGTGCTGCAAGTTAACCTGTTGCGCCACCAGCGAGGCCCCTCTGCCTTCTTTTTAAGCTGTGTTGGTACAAACTGTACAGACTGTTAACTGATTTTTTAAAAATATGTATTTATTTTATTGAGGTAATACTGTTCTGAGCACTGTATATTATTTTGGGGAATAGGTCACACCTCTTCAGATATATGTCACTATACCACACCCACCACCAAAAGAGCCATAGTTCTCCATCATAGCCCATTGTGTCCCCTCCACACTTTGCCCCCCATCCTCAACTCCCCCCATCTGGTAACCTCATTAACTTATTAAAGGCACATTTCAAAAAGTTTGATAAAGGTCACTGAGGTGAATTCAACCATTCTTTTGTCCCCTCTTAAATAAAGATTTAGGTACCTAAGCTAGCGCAAATGCTTTCCATGCTGATTTGTGTGGAAGAATGATGTTTGGGGGGAAATACAGAAAGAAGTTATGTTAGAGGAAAGATTTGGGTTTTTCCTTCAGATAAAGAAAACAAGGACCTTAACTATTTTAATTTATGCTACACTGACTTAAAATATGGTGTACATACTTCATAAGATTTATAAGAGGCCAAAGCATCTTGCTCTTTCTGGAATGCTGGTGGTTGTCTGATAGCAATGTCAGTTGCACTGCTCTGACCGTGACCTGTTTCTAGAAATGACCATCGCTTTTCGCTGCGTTTGATCTGTGTAGACATAGCCTTTCAAGGATAGTGTGAATGAGCTAGGGCAACTCATATAATCTTGGAGTGCACGTGAGGTGCCAGCGAAATAAAGATTCTCTCTCAAAACTAAGTGAAGGGTCCTAGAGCAAATGAATACTGGAGCAACTCTTATTCCTAAGGACTTATCAAAATAATAAAAGTGTATTTTATTACTGAACTAACCCACCGAGAGTAGCAAATTCCCATAGGAGTGACCATTCTCTTTTGGAGGAGGCAGGCTCGGAAAAGTACCATCAAAGAGAATATGCAGATTAACACGAGTTTACCAGTCTGGCAGACTTTAGTGCTGGCGGCAAAGAAATTAGGTTGAAGGCGTGGAAGAATGGTAAAAAGACACCCATACAACCAGAGGCCGGTGTGACCTTGGAATGATGGCCACCTCAGCAGGTGCTTCACCTCTGCGATTTCCAGAGGTTGCTTAACCTTGCACAACATCTTGAAGGTCGAAGACTGTTTGAGCCTATTTTGTCAGATCCACTAGAGGCAAATTATTTTTGTGACTGGTTTACTGAAAGTGTTGCAGCACGTTCTGAGAGTGTAATGGACTCCCAACTCATTAAAACAATGCTGAAATGAAGCGTATTGGGGTGAATTATGCATAGTAGGCTATTTATTAAAAATATTTCAATAAAAAATTTAAAAGACAGGTAGAAATGATTCTAAGACTAATGAAAGATAATTAGGTTAATAATATGGAGCAGAAGCAAGGTTTATTTTTTAAAAAAAGAATTTGCATTATTGAACAAAATCCTCTCTGGATATTTCTCCTTTTAGGTAAGGATCCAGGCATAGCATGTACCACCCTCAATTTGTTCTTTGTGACTTGGAAGCAAAGCAAAAGCAAAAAAAGAGATCATTTTAGCATTAGTACAGAATTTAGAATCTTCTGGCAGCTTTTGTATTTATCGCCATATGGGTGTACATTAAATCTGCATCTCCCTCTCATTTATATGTTTATGAAGTTATAAAGATATACACATGCACACACAAAATAATTAAGCAAGTGATATGTGCTTGACAATGTTTGGTGACTTAATACCAATTAGAAGGGGGTTAAAGAAAAACCTTGCGATCTAACCCAATTGCTCCCATGCATTTTGGTTTATGCACTTAAGGACAGAATACATTTAAAGTGCCAGAATTTGCATACATGAAGCTTTGAATGAGACTTGCATTTACTTATTTATTTATTTATTTTAAAGATTTATTTACTTATGCATACGGGAGCTGGGGTGTAAGCCAGAGGTATGGGGGTGGTGAGAGGATTCACCAGAGACAGAGTGGGGAGCAGAACAGGCAGATTGACTAAAATACACTGCTGAGGGGAGCAGCGGGTAAATAGGAGAGGTCTGTTGTACCATGTGGGTAGCTCCCTGGCCAGGGATCGAATTCGTGCTGCAGTGGCTGTGGATCGCTTCATAGGCTGTGGGCCTCCCTGGTGGTGCAACGGGTTAAATGCAGAGCTGTGGAGCTATCAGCAGCTGCGGCACCAGTTCAATGCCCAGCCAGGGAGATTCCCACATGGCACAGCAGACCTTTCCTGCCTCGCCCGCTGCTCCCCTCAGCAGTGTATTTCCGTCCATCTGCCTGTTCTGCTCCCCACTCTGTCTCTGGTGAACCCTCTCACCGCCCCACACCTCTGGCCTGCACCCCAGCTTGTATGCATAAATAAATCTTTAAAAATAAATAAATAAATGGCTGAGATTAACTAAAAAAAAAAAAAAGCTTCATAGGCTGAGACTTAACCTGTTGCGCCACCAGGGAGGCCCGAGACTTGTATTTATTAAAGATGGCCTTGAAAAATTGTAAGTTGGCAGCTTAGAGACCTGGATGTCACACTCTCCACCAGGGTGAAACTGAAATCCCACGTTTTTGGTTTGCAGCAGTTCCTCCTGTACAGGGGGAGTATACATTTGCCATGGGGACAGCTAAAGGTAGGTGACTTAGCTGGACTGTTGAGTGCTCATCCCATCTCAACGAGGGAGCCTATTGCAGGTACCTCACATAACACCAGTGCAGGGAAGTGGCTCATAATTTCCCAGAGTTCGGCTGAATGGTAAGTAAAAGTCTCATGCAGGATTTGCATGCATGGAAGTCAGCAGTAATATTGACTATCTCTCCCCTTTAAAAACATATGGTTGGATTAGAAGGAGCAAGGCTGCGATGCTCCCTGTTGAGTCATGTTTGTTTTGCCTTTAAACTATGGCGATATAGCCATTATTCATTGTAGGAAGGTTATGGTTCCAGTAGCAAGGGACCAACGTCTTAGTGAGGCTGACCTCCCAAATGTAGCTTTGCAGACAGGACAATCAGCACACCTAGCACTGTCTCAGGACCCTAGAGGGAGCACGGCGTCCTGCAGACTGGCAGCTTTAGTAGTGAGCACCTTAGAGCTTGGGGCCACTGATGACTATCAGCTTTGAATTCTAGGGTACCATGATTCTGCTGGATTAGGAGTGGAAGCTGGTTTAGGATGCCTCCTGTGATTCAGCATAATTTCCTCAAGATTCATCCAAGTTGTTGGGCCTCCCTCGTGGCGTGAGTTCGATTCCTGTCCAGGGAGCTAACCCACATGGTGCAGCAGACCTCTCCTGTCTCTCCCACTGCTCCCCTCAGCAGTGTATTTCCGTCGATCTGCCTGTTCTGTTCCCCACTCTGTCTCTGGTGAATCATTTCATGCCCCCACACCTCTGGCCTACACCCCAGTTCTTGTATGCACAAATAAACCAAAATAAAAAAGATTCATCCAAGTTGTTATTTGTAGCAATAGTTTGTTCAATAGTAAGTTATTGATATGATATCCTTCTTTTTTTAAATATAGGCATTTGCAGTTATAAATTTTCCTCTAAGAAATGCTTTAGCTGCATCCCATAAGTTTTGGTGTCTTTCATCTAAAATTATCTCAAAGATTTTCTAATTTCTCTTGTGTTTTCTTCTCTGAACTGCTGGTTATTTTAGAATGTGCTAATTTCTGCAAATTTGTGAATTTCCCAAATTCCCTCCTTTAATTTCATTCCATTGTGGTTGAGAATATATGTTGTGTGGTTTAATTCTTTTAAATATACTGAGAAAGTGTCTTATGGCCTCACACGTGGTCTACCCTGGAGAAGTTTCTGTGTGCTTTCGAGAAGATAGTTGTTTTGTTGCTGGTGGTAGAATGGTCTATATGTGTCTGCTATGTCTCGGTATATTATACTGTTTAAGACTTCTATTTAATTGTTGATTTCTTTCTAATTGTTCTATCTATTGCTATGGGGTATAAAAGTCTTCAGCAATTACTGTTTTTTTCTATTTTTCCTTTTAATTCTGTCAGTTTTTCTTCACGTATTTTGGGACTGTATTATTTACTGCATATGTATTTACGATTGTTAAGTTTTCTTGATGCATTGTTCCTTTTATCATTATAAAAATTCTCTGTATTTCTAGTAACATTTATTAAAGTCTGTTTTCTCTATTAGTATAGACATTACATATTTCTATGGTTCCTGTTTTCTTGATATATAATTTCTCATTTCTTGGCTCTAAGTATTCTATCTTTGAATATAATGTATGTTTCAGGTGGATAACATATAGTTTGATCTTATTTCTTTAAAAATCCATCTCACCATCTGTGCCTTTTGATTAGATTTTCACCCATTCATATTGTTGATAGCTTGATCCATTTCTGTCATTTAATTTTTATTTTTTATATATCTTACATGCTTCTTGTTTCTTTAGTCTTCTTTTACTGTTTTCTATTACACTAAGTGAATATTTTTAGTATAACATTTTAATTTCTTTAATGACTTTTTAAAATGATTTGTAATGATTTTTAAAACAAGGGAGTAATGTATTTTGATGAGTAATTTTACTACGTCATTTGGGCTTTGGTGTGGAGGAAGAACTGGGGAGGGGTAATAACAGCAGGGAGACCAGTTAGCAGGCTGTGGAGCAATATAAGGAAGAGGGAATGATGGCTCAACTTGGTGGACTGGTGTGGGAATGCAGAAAGGTGAATGGATTCAGAATATAATTAGGAGGTAGACTAAGAAGAATGTGGTGACTGAAGGGTATGAATGGTGGGAGTGAGAGTGCGGAAACAAGCAATTTCTTTCAAGCTTTCTGGGGCTTGGGGAGAGTGGAGCAGGGGCTGTGGTGAGCAGAGTGGGGGCTCTTACGCACCTGGAAAGTGAGTGGACTGTGGAGTCAGCGTATTTAGATGCCCTCAGGCAATGGACATGTGGGCTCACACAGAGCTGGAGATGCAGATGAGAAGCTGAGAGGTGTTTAGTCTCAATTAAAATAACTTCTAAATATGTAAAAATGAATTTATTGGCAATACATAGACAACTTGTCTTTGCTCATTGCTGAGGGTAAAATCAAAGAAACTGGACGTAAGGGATAATAGAAAATCAGTCATGTTATTTTTTTTAAAGATTTATTTATTTATGCATACAAGCTGGGGTGTAGGACAGAGATGTGGGATGGTGAGAAGATTTACCAGAGACAGAGTGGGGAGCAGAACAGGCAGATGGACTGAAGTACACTGCTGAGGGGAGCAGCGGGCGAGGCAGGAGAGGTCTGCTGCGCCATGTGGGAATCTCCCTGGCTGGGTATCAAACTCCTGCTGCAGTGGCTCTGGATAGCTTCATAGTGCTGCGCCCAACCCGTTGCGCCACCAGGGAGGCCCCCAGTCATGTTTGACCGAGGGGGATGGGTTGACATGTGGAATGGTGTGAAGGCCTTGCTCATCTCAGTGCAACAGCAGGGCCCTAAGTGAGAGCAGGAGCACCTCTCAGGACGGATATGGGTGCGTGCTTCTCAGTGTGTACACCAAAAAGTAAATAACCTGTATTGAATTTTCCCTCTCTCTTCTCAATATTGTTCTCCAAAAGCTTAGGTGTCTCTAGAATACAGTTATTTATGGAGAAGTGAGAGTGACAAGTTTTAGGATAAAAGAGCTACCATTGTAGTCATTACATATAATTTGTCAAATCGCTAATGGGGGTATTTATTCTCAGGAATCTGGAATAAGCTATTCCATCTTTTTTTAAAGAAGTCTTTAACAGGCTTCATTGAAGTCTAATTCACGTACCAAAAAACTGTACATATTTAATGTACACAATTTGTTGAGTTGGACACATGCATACACCTGGGAAACCATTGCAAAATCAAGTAATAGACATATCCAATGCCTTAGACAGGTTTTTTTTTTAAACATTTATTTATGCATATAAGAGCTGGGGTGAAGGTCAGAGGTGTGGGAGGTTGAGAGAATTCACCAGAGACAGAGTGGGGAGCAGAACAGGCAGATCGAGGAAATACATTGCTGAGGAGAGCAGTGGGCGAGGCAGGAGAGGTCTGCTGCGCCATGTGGGTCAGCTCCCTGGCTGGGGATCGAATTCATGCTACAGTGGCTGCTGATAGCTTCATAGTGCTGAGACCCAACCCGTTGTGCCACCAGGGAGGCCTCCGCCAGGTTTTTTATGTCCTTTTTTCCCCCCTCGTAATAAGGACACCTAACATTACATCAACTCTTTCATCTTTTTTAAAGATTGCTTTATTTATGCATACAAGAGCTGGGGTGTAGGCCAGAGGTGCAGTGAGGTGAGAGGATTCATCAGAGACAGAGTGTGAAGCAGAGCAGGAGGATCTACTGAAATACACTGCTGAGGGGAGTAGCAGGTGAGGCAGGAGATGTCTGCTCTGCCACAAACTCCCTGGGCGGGGATCGAAATCGTGGCAGTGGCTGGCGATAGTTTGATAGCACTAACTTTAACCCCTGTGCCACCTGGGAGGCCCAGAGACTGTCTTTCATGTCTCTTCCCAGAACCTTTCTCCATAGTCGTCAATATTTGTTGAATAAACAAAATAATTACTTTCAAGCTTCATAAGTTCAATCTTTCGAAAACCAAACTTTGTCTTTCAGTGGATGGCATCATAGCCAGCTTTCCAAGGAACTTCCAAGGAACTTTCCAAGGAACATTTTCTAAACCAGCACCTCTCAAATAGCCTGGGGTCTTGTTGAAATGCAAATTCTGACTCAGTAGGTCTAGGCTGGGTTCAATATCTTAAATTTTGAACAATTTCCCAGATGATACTAAGGCTGTTGGTCTGTGTACTACACTTTGAGTAGAGGGGTCTAGACCTTGATCTCTGCCTACATCTTCAAAATTGAATCCATCATCAATTCCTGTTGACTCTATCTCTTTATGTTCCAACTCTGACCACTCACTTCTCTTGCCACTTCTATAATTGAGGCCATCATCATTTTTTTTTTTTGCAGAGATTATTGCAATAGCTTCCATCTCGTCTCCGTGGCTCTTTCCCTTCCACTTCATTCTCTACTGCGACCAGGGTGTTATTTCTCAGATCCATTCATAAGCGTCTGATCATGCTTATCCTTGCAGCTTTCTATGTAGGGTAAAGCAGTAGCTCATCTCGCTTGACTGACTTTATGTTAGGTGGAAGCAAAGACGGGGTAAAACAATGTGGGAATTGAGAAGCCCAGGTCTTGGAGTGGTGGTAGGCCAACCCACGCAGACATCTCTTAGCAGATGCTGTTGCTCCCTTCCCTCCTCCCTCCCTCACTTCCATACAGTCATCCTTCCTCCTACTCCTCTACTCATCTAGTCAGCCAGTTATCCAACCACCTAGTTAGCTGTCTGTCTGTCCGTGCATCCATCTGTGCGTCCAGTCAGTTAGCCAGCTGGCTAGGCAGGCAGTATGCTAAGACTGAGCTCTTGGACAACAGTCAAATAAGCTTTTACATGTCATGTATGGTAAAGGCCCACTCATGTGGTATTGATTCGTTTGTATTCTCTGGCCGATGAGACGCCGCTGTTTCCTAGTCAAATATTTGCTCTTCTGGCCCCAGTCAGTCCAAAATCCCTTGCTCACATTCCCATTTTATCTGAATTACTGAGAATTTTCTCACAAACCCCACACGTAAAAGATTGCCATTTCCTCGTCTTCCAGAGTCCCCTGGCTGTGCTTTCTGCCAGGGTTTGGTAGGTGATAAGTATGTTCACATTCTCAGTGAGGTTTGAGTCGTGCTGATACTGAATGTGACCTGGGCATGGTGGTAGCTGGTCCTGCCGGAGTGCCCAGGGTTCCTGTGGCCACAGCAGAATGTTGTGCTTCCTGGAGGAGGCTTTTTGTTTTGACCTTAACAAAGGAATCCACAGTGCTTACTGAGACCTACTAAGTCTGCGGTGGGCAGACTTTAGACTTTGATAGAAGAGGAAGGCCTCCTGTCCTTCTGTGGGTGGATCGGTGGGAGGGATCTATCTCGGGAATTCTTAGCTGCCTGCCACTTTCCAGTCTTTAGCCAGCGCCCCTCCCCCACACCTCTGGCATGTGGTCACATTCATGCAGAATGAGGAGCTCTGTTGGCATTTAGTGGAGTTTGTTTTCCTCCCCCTTTAATTTAGCAAGCCATTGCAGGGGCTGTTCTTTGTTCGTCTTTCCAGGGTTTTCTGTGTGCTGAGTAACGCTTCCAGCTGGCTTTCTCTGGAGAGAAGTGCTAGGAAGATCAATCAAATGAGATCTTAAAGGGTAAATCAGGTTTTCAAATGTTTTCAGGCAGCTTCTATTCAGCTCAGGGAGAGGAAGTGCTTGCCAGGACACAAATGTGCCTGGTGACATGCTTCCTCGCGGCAGTGGCAGTGGCAGCGGCAGCAGCAGTGGCAGCGGCGGCAGCAGCAGCAAAAGCGCTCGGGCCTGGGTGGTGGTTTTGCAGCCTGAGTGCTTGTTCTGCTTAGATTTCAAATAACTGTTTAAAACTCCAGGGTGGAGGAGAACATGAAGTGCATTTGACTTGAAGGAACTGGCTAATGGAAGATCAAAGCTATGAAAACTGTACCTTTAGGTGCATTATCGGAGGGTTTGAGGGGAGCCTCGGAAAGGGGAGCTGCACAAAATAGCCCTTTGCAAGAATTTCACATTTTCTTTAGTTTTTCTGTTCCTTATCAGGCTCAAGAAATAATTGATGTGAAACTTCCATTGCATTTCAGGAAAAACCCTAGAGGGTGTTGCTTAAGTGTTTAGAATTCAGCACTACTGTTCTCTGTGTTCTTAGAAGTCCCCAGATGAAAAGTTTTATCATGGGAGTTGATGCTTTGGGAGTAGTGTTTATGTGACTGTAGTCTGGCAGACTTAAAAACCGCATCTCACCTTTTATCCTCCATTATGACATTAAACTCTGGTTGCACCTGTGATTATCCTAGTCACTTGCATGAAGAGATTAGCCTTTTTTACACAGTGATTTTAGCTCCTAGGTCCTGCACTATGGGGATGGGTCAGGCGAGCTCCTCCCCCCATCACACACATCTTGGACTCCTTGTAGCTTCCAAATTGGGAAAAGTGAGTTAGTTCCACAATCCCTGTAGGAAAACATAATTAGGGAGATCATTTTGTAAAACATCACTCAACATATATCAACTACCCAGTACCTGCGGTCAATGTGTTATATCCTTTTCCAGATAGTTCCTGACCTTGTTCCCTTCTATTAGCATGGAAATTGCGGAGTGACTGCATGAATGCACCGTGGATTTAGAGTCAATCTGAAAGTGATCAGAAAGCTAGCAGTTTCTTGCCTCTAGCAGGTCATTAGTTCCCAGGTATCCTGTCCTTTGCATCCCTAACAGGAACCATTAAGCCTAGAGGGACTTTTGGGCTGGCTGGCGGCAGGGGCTGGGACTGTTTCTGAGCAAACTTAGCAGCCAGCAGGGCTTCACCAAAGACGATCCATAGGAGACACCACGCCTTACCTGACCACATTCCAAGGAGGAAGGAAATGGGCTTCAACTGGGCAGTATTACTCAAGGTTTTCTTTAGGAGTGTGGATGGCGGTGGGGGGGTGGGGAATGCCTCTTGTCTCAGAAATTATGGCTCTTCATCGCCTCTTCAAAAACATCGCTGACTCTCAGCACCAAGTGTCCTAGCCTTTCTTCTACCTGTGGCTGCCAGAAAGACAAACTTGGCCCCTCCTTGTCAATTCCATGCCCCCCCACCCCAGTGACTTGGCTCTGGGATCTCTCATTCGAGTCTTCTGGAATGGATGAGAATCTCCGGAGTGCCTGACGATTTTTTTTAAAGATTTATTTATTTATGCATGCAAGCGGGGTTACAGGCCAGAGGCGTGGGGCGGCGACAGGGTTCACCAGAGACAGAGTGGGGAGCAGAAAAGGCAGATGGACGGAAATACACTGCTGAGGGGAGCAGCAGGCGTGGCCCGAGAGGTCTGCTGCGCCATGTGGGAATCTCCCCGGTCGGGCATCGAACTCGCATCGCCGCTGCTGACAGCTCCACAGCGCAGCACGTAACTGCTGCGCCACCAGGGAGGCCCCTCCTGATGATTTTATTTTTTTTAAATTTTATTTATTTATTCTTTTACATACAAGCTGGGGTACAGGCCAGAGGCGTGGGGTGGCGAGAGGGTTCACCAGAGACAGAGTGGGGAGCAGAACAGGCAGATCAGAAATACACTGCTGAGGGGAGCAGCGGGCGAGGCAGGAGAGGTCTGCCGCGCCATGTGGGATTCTCCCGGGCTGGGCATCGAACTCGCATCGCGCGCTGTCGACAGCTCCGCCACCAGGGAGGCCTCCTGATGATTTTAAACGGGAGATACAGGTCTAAGGAATGTAACCCTCCACTCTGGTAGAGAATGACATGTAAATTACTGCCACATGAGGTCCCTGTGGGGTGGGGTGCGGGGATGCATATTTGAGGGGGTGGTAAGCTAGTCCTCTGATCATATATAGTGATGTCAACCAATGTTACTGCAAATAAATAAATGAATAAAATGAACCTGATGCAAGCAGAAGTAGAGCAGCGTTGAGGCTCCATGGTGGAAGGTCTGTGGGCAGGCAGGTGCAATTAAAAGGGATGTGGACTTCAAGTGCTGCTAAAGCAGTTTGATCCTATCTGCCAGTTGTAAGCCAGGCAGTTTTGGGCAATTTACTTCACCGGTCTGGTCTTCAGTTTCCTTATCTCTGAAATGAGATTGTGTTCCCTCCTGGGCTTTGTGCTCAGGCATCAGAGAAGATCATGGACATAAAAGCGCTCTGCACAGTCTTTGCTGTGTACTCCTGGGTGAGTGGTGGTCGTGGTTATCAGTCAGACTGCAGCTAACTGAACTTTGGCTTCCCCATTTGCTCATGGCCAGGCAGGCCGGACTTCGCTAAAAGGTTTTTCCTAAACGTTTTCTCACCTTAACGCTGAAATAAATACTCTCTCCTGTGGGGACATGTAACTTCATTGAAATGTGCCTTCCTTTAATCTGTGAGGGCTCAAGATAAGATGTGCTTAGAAGTCACCTTGGGATGATACGCAGCATTTCCAAGCCTGTGGAGGTGGCTCTAACCTTTTGGGAGCCCTGTCTTTGAGAATTGCCGCCAGAACTGGTCTGGTTAGCCACAGAGGAACTATGTTTCATCCTGAGTGCTCCCTAAATATACTTAGCCTCTGTCACCACTTCTGGATTTTTTTTTTTTGCGTAAAAGAATTGGGGTGCAGGCCAGAGGTGTGTGGGTGGGTGACAGGATTCACCAGCGACAGAGTGGGGAGAATAAGAGGCAGATCGACTAAATGCACTGCTGAGGGGAGCAGCAGGCAAGACAGGAGAGGTCTGCTGCGCCATGTGGGTCAGCTCCCTTGCTGGGGGATTGGATTCAGGCCTCAGTGGTGACAGTGCTGAGACTTAACCCCTAGGCTACTAGGGAAAGGCCCACAGTCCCATGCTCTTTAGCAAACTTCTAGCCTGGTAGTTTTCAAATTATGTTCCCCAGATTCCTACCGTTTGGACATGGAAATCAAGGTCAGGGGAACTCTTGGATGCTAAGATGCCAGTAGTGCTAGTTTGCACCATCACTTTAGCACTAGAGGGCCTCCCCGGTGGTGCAGCGGTTGAGCGCTGCGCTGTGGAGCTGTCGGCAGCGGCGACACGAGTTTGACGCCCGGCCGGGGAGAATCCCACATGGTGCGGCAGACCTCTCCTGCCTCGCCCGCTGCTCCCCTCAGCAGTGTGTTTCTGATCTGCCTGTTCTGCTCCCCACTCTGTCTCTGGTGAGCCCTCTCGCCTCCCCACGCCTCTGGCCTGTACCCCAGCTTGTATGCATAAATAAAATAAAAATCTTTTAAAAAAAAGAACTAAAAAAAAAAATTAGGACTAGCACTTCAAGAACTTGAAAAGAATGTGCTCAGCCATTCAAAGACACATCCCCATTTTAAATGTGAACTATGACTAGATACAGCCCATCTTAAAATTAAGGAAATCTAATATTTTCCACTAACCAGTGAAATTTTGTATAATTAGGCCATTGTTTATTGGCTGTGCTTTATTTATTTACTTATAAAATATTTATTGCAGTAACACTGGTTTGTAACATATAGGTTTCAGATGTAGGGGCATTATAATTAGCCTTGTATATACCATATTATAACCACCATGAGAAGTTTCGTTTTCATCCTCCACCATACAGTTGACTCCTTTTATCTGATTTACTTACATCCACTCCCCCTCTGGTAACCACTGTTTTGTGTTCTATGTTGTTTTCTATGTTGGGCTCACACCTCCAGTTTCAAATAACAGAAGATTTCTACTTCAGAGGCCCAGAGACAGGGAAGTCATATGGTTAGTTACTAATGGGGCTGGCACTGGAACTGGGACCCCTTGGTTGCCAATCAGATTCTCTTTACCGTGTCTCAACCTTATGGCATCTCAGACAAAATTTCCTTTGTCGTTCATTATTTGGTTTGCATATAGAAGTTGTAAATTCACCTTATTAAACGTTAGTAGCAATAATGATATTTTATGTTACTACAAACCCTTGCATTTTCTTGAACAGCTTTACATACACCCTTTCCTTCCATGTTTTTACCATAGCTTCTAAGTTACTATTATTGTTGTTTTTATAAATACTGTCATCTCAATGATGAGGAAATTGAGACTCAGAGAGAATATGCCAGTGGTTCAAGATCACCCAGATAATGACAGAATTCAGATGATCACCCATGCGTTCTGACTTCATTAATTTGATGTTGTTACACATCAAAGCAAAGTGGAAAACTAAATAGTAACTAGATAGTTACTAGAAGCTTGCAAGAACATCATTTCACTGTTGAATTAGCTCATCTACATAAGGGAGGTTGAGTCACCAGTAACCCAGACACCCGAGGTCACTGGGTGATTTCACCTGCAAGTCGTGGCCTTAGCTCTAAGGACTGCATTACACAGAGCCTTGCTGTTATAGTGACAGAGATGGCTAAGGGTCAGCAATGGGCTAGTAGCCCAGGGCAGTGCTTCCTGCCCTATCAGTGAAGGTGGCAAGCCAAGGAGGACTTGAGTCTAGTCCCGAAGGGCACGTCTGACAGTGGTCCAGTGGCTAATGTGGGGATTAGCTGTTGCTTTGGGGAATCTGTCTCCAGTCCGGCCTGGTTAAAGGAGAGCCTCAAGGGCTCATTGGACTTCTTGGTCTGCTGTGATTTTCCCTTTTAAGTTCATGTTTCCTCTTAAAAATTTGAATGAGGCATGATGCATCATTTTTAACCTGGCATAGAAATGCTTCTTAATGTAAGTATGTTAAAAAATGTAATGGGAAAGAAGAAAAATCCTACCACTGGCTTGGTTCCGTATGTGAGTGGAGCTCAGGCCAGTCCTGCTTTGGGAGCGCAAACCAACTCAGTACAGGCCCGTGGATGTCCATTGAGGTTCAAAAAACATAGACTTGGTAGCTCCCAGAAACTGAACTTACTCAGTGCCAGTCCTGGCTCTTCCGGGTGGGGCCAGTGTTGTTGAACTGACTGCCGGGAAAGTGGTACGCCTTGAGTTTCCCTTTTGTGGATGAATAGAAAGTTTCCATTTACAGAGCTCTAGGATGGTATTTTCACTTAGCTTAAGGGGGCAAAAAAAGCCAGACACATAATGGTAAGTAAACCACCTTGCAAAATGACCGCCCTGAATGACATTTGGTGACTAGGCTGAAATTTTACACATGGATTTCCCTTGGTTGTGAACATAGACAAACTACAGGCCCAGAAGTGAGTTGCTTCCGGTGCTTGCCAGATGGAGATCTCTCATCACCTTGCTGGGGTGGTTGAGCAGGGCTGTTGTAGTCAGTGGGCTTGATAAGTCCCTGTCGATATACGCGACTGGAGGTGGGTTGTTAAAGTGATGACGTCATACCGAGAGCTCGCTGTCAGGGGCGTGAACGTTAGCAGCATGAGGGCACCCGGTAATCCCTGCCTGCCTTTGGGAGAGCAGAATGGGGTAATCGTCTAGGCTTGCTTTTTGTTATTGAAGGAAAAAATTCACATTTTGTCTGAGATAAGATATTCATCCCCTATCAGGGACTCCGAGGTCGTTTTCATGGAGCTGTCCTCAGATCCTCACACGGAGCCTGCCCGGCATGGGCTTAGGGCTCATAAATTGACGGAGCGTGGAAAGCTGAGTTTTGGAGGATGCTACGTACTGGACGCTGGGACTAGCTGTTTACTAGGAAAGATGACACAGAGGCAGATGGAAAGCCAGGGGTTGGGAGTTTCCATAATAGGTCAGTGGAAGGGACACAGTTTATCAAATGGAAGAGCACAGAGATGAATGTTTGGATTTGGCAAGAAGGTTCCAAGAAAAATATTTGCACATTTTAGAGGATTAAATTCTGAACCACAAATCACAGATGAGCCTCACCCCTTCCTTTGGTTGTAAACCAAGCACCTTTTCAGCCCCATGTGCAGTAGGGTGCCAAAGCTGCATTTATTGAACTCTGTGTCATATTGAGTTGAACTGAGTGATGTCTGGGACAGGGAAGGGACAACTCAACTGGCCACCAGAAATCCTAACCTGGGAGCAACATCAGTGTAGCTGTGATTTGGCAAAATAGTGTGAAAATGCAGGCTTCTTAGGTGGAGAACTAGTGACTCTAAGAAGTGTGAGGACCCACAGATTTCAGCGTCCCGTCCTTCTGATGAACAGGTGAGGAAACTAAGACCCCAAGAGGAAAAGTGACCTGTCCCAGGTCACCCACCAGATTAGTTTCAGATTCAGTACTAAAGTGGAGACCCATAGTTTTCAATCGAAAGTTTGTTCTCCTTTACACTTCATTGTGATTTTACAATGGACATCCCGCATACGAGGGTCAGAAGACTGAGAGCTAAGTGACTTGCCCAGGGTCACACTAATGAGGGACAGAACCCAGGGTCTGTCTAATTCTGGACTTTATGGACTTAACTATGGGAGTATGTGATGGGGGCTCTTGTGGTAGAAGAAGGAAGAGAGGACTCCCTAAGAGGGATGCACAGGAAAGCCTCCTCCAAGGAGGTTACGTTTGAACTGAAATCCAACAGAATATGGGAAGTAACTGCCTATGGAAAAGCAGGAGGCATGTCCAATAGGAGAGCATCGCAAGTACCAAGGACCTGAGGTTGATTTGCCCCAACGATTATTGATGAGCTCTTTGCTTAAGCCCTTTTTGGAGGCAATTCTTTGACAGAATCATTGGGTAAATGTTGGTATATCTAACTCAGGAGTTTGCACCAGAGGCTCATGATATGAAACGTACCTTAAAGCTTCTTTGTTTCCCTGCGGAATGTTTGGTAAGAGCTGGAGAGATAAATGGTGTTTAATAGGGCACCAGGAGCGGTGGGAGGAAATTAGTTAAGAATGAGGTATGGGCACGGGAGGCTTGGTGGAGGGAATAAAAAATGAAATAAAAAAAATAGCCTTTTAAGTCCAGTAGGACTAGGTTACTGGTAAAATATTGACAAATACTTTCCTTCTAAGACTTTTCGTATTTATCTTGTAGGATTCCTAGAAGTATTTTCCTGCTTCCGTCGTGGCTTGTATTTACAGATGTAATCAAGGGCAAGGAAGCACTGGCTGCCAGAAACATGACACCCTCTCTGTGTGGGCGGGGTCCTGAAACAAAGCAATCCGAGGCCGGATTTTCCTTCCTGCTCTGGAAATGACTTGCCTTTGACTCTGCAAGTTTCAATTTTCTGTTTTATGTGTGAGCCGTATCACATGTCTGTTCTTTTTTCTAACACAACTGTAATTTAATTGACAGGATTCATGAAGGTATTAGCAAAATTGAAATTCTCTGTAGTATTGATCGCCAGGTGTTCCTTGGTAGTGACTGAAAGAAAAGTGTGTTATTGGAAAGGATAAATATAAGTTGCCTTGCGCATTGCCTTAAGAAAAGGTCACGGGGGTGGGGGGGGCGCTCCCCGGTGGCACAGTGTTTAGGCGCTGCGCTGTGGAGCTGTTGGCAGCAGCAATGATGTGTGTTCGACACCCTCCCAGGGAGATTCCCACATGGCATGGCAGACCTCTGCTGCCTCGCCCGCTGCTCCCCTCAGCAGTGTGTTTCCGTCGATCTGCCTGTTGTGCTCCCCACTCTGTGTCTGGTGAACCCCCTTGGCGTCCCACGCCTCTGGTGGTCTGTACCCCAGCTTGTATGCATAAATAAATAAATCTTTAAAAAGAAAAAAGAAAATGTAACGGGACCCAAATCTATGCTCCTTGGTTCCCTCCTTTTTTCTCCATGGTGCTGATGCGTTTCAACGTCTTGTTCATTGATATGCAAAGCTGGAGAACAAGAACTGGTTCTGAGATGATTTGTCCCAGTTACAAAGCAGAAAGCATTTACTCAAATAGGACCTTCAGATTTGTTTGGATCTGCAGTATATTCTTAACTGAAATCAAGAGCTGTTGGTGATAGTCAAGACTCATAGCTAACAGTTTTCACAACAGTGAGAGAGAAGGGAATAAAGTTCTCCTATCTAATGTAACGGGGTGGTCCTCAGGAAAGGGAAGTGTTCCATGTTCCCTGTCCCACCCAAGGGAGGGTGGAGCTGAGCAGGAGACATAAGCTGGAGAAGGAGAGAGAGGAGAGGGGAGAAGGAAGGAAGCAGGATGGAGGCCAGAAGAGGCACAAGGAGCAGAGAGACATGTGAAGAAGCTGCACTGGCCTGGACTGGTTGAGACAGATGTGGGTGAGAGACCCGTGGGGAAGTTTACAATGTCAATGTTGGTCTGGATTTTGATTTTGTTCTTTTCCTCCCAGATTTGTCTGGCTGTCTCTGACCCTTTTCTCTGGGTCCCTGCTGAGAGGTGCTTTAGACTTGTGGCAGCCTTTCGGGCCCTGCTTTGGTCCAATCCCATTTGGGTGGACTTTCACTGTGATGGGTGACATTGGGTGCTTCATTTAAAACTATATTCTCTGTCTTTTCTAATTGTATTAAAGTTTCTTTCCACTAAAGGTCTTACATGTTTTGTGTTGATGTGGTGGATGGCAGAACCTATTTAGAATGGGCAGGTTTGGGGATTCTGAGATACCCCTCTCCCTGCCCTGTAACAGTAAGGCTTGGGACCAAATGCGAAGGCTTTCAGGATCCTGGGATGGCAAATACTGGAGTGAATATGAGTGTATTAGGAACTCATGTTCCCATCATCATCTTCTCCCTACTTAAGAAGAGCATTTGGTGGGGTGGGCCGGGTTTCTAATGTCCTCATTAACTGCGACCTCTGTAGCTATTTAAGTAATGCCCATTCTCGGTGGCGGTGAAATCGTGCCGCGTGAAATACTACCTTCCTCCGGATCTCTCTGCAGGGCAGAGGTGATTACAAGAAACCATCGCCGCTGCAGTCATGCTGGGTATAGCGAGACTAAACCACAAGATGAAGTAATGTCCATTTCTGCCTTTGAAATGTGGCTGGAGTGAAACCAGGATATGAACTATTGCCAAGTGAAATATAATGCCTAAGGAAAAAAAAAGAGGAGATACTATAAACTTAAAATCATTATAAAACTGACCATCTGGGTTATATATTAAACCACAGTTCTCAATTTGTTATGGTTTTGAGGAATGACTTCATGACACGTGCCCCTCCCCCACCACCTTCAGCCTCAGGAAAGCATTCTAGGTTCATAAATGTAGTTAGTAAAAAATTTGCCTTAACTTTGGTTGTGTTAAAAAAAAAGTATGAATCAATAGTTCCTTAGTAAAGGTACTTTGTTTGCTAACCTTTTTGCATTTAGATTTACTGTATGGTCTTGCATTGCTAATTCCACTTTAGCTGTGGGAAATAACACCAGTGTGTAGCCACTGGGCCATGAGATAAATCAAATCAATGCAGAGTTGACAGTTGAAAAACCTCTCTGCCCAGATTCGGGAAACAAAGGTCTGTTTAGCTCACTTTGGAAAACCCTCAAGGCATCAAAATTCTGGTATTTCCATGTTTTGAGGCCACTGAGTGGTAGCCTTGTTTTGATAATCATTGCAAAGTATTTTTCTTAATTAGAGTAGGATTTGCTCAGGCAGAAAATCACATTTAGATGTTAACCTGGCTTTAACATCTCAAAACTACCCATTGTCTCTAATCAGAAAGGCAGCCTAGTGCTGGACCTGGTTCTGGTTGCAGTCCAGCACACTGCTTGCTTTGGAAGTGCCTAATCCCAAGTCTGGGATTCCAGTGGGTTCTTCTTATGACTCTGGCTTAGAAATACTTCTGCTCTTTCTAATCTAGGAAAGCGGTGGTACCAATCACCCATATGCAACTCAGCTACTTCAATAGAACTCTCAAGTCCTCTCTTAGCATTTCTTTAAAACACTTTTACTATATATGTAAATTATGTGCAAAACCTTTGCATATATAATTCACATGCCATACAATTCACCCATTTAATGATACAATTCAGTGGTTTTCAGTGTTTCCACAAAGTTTTCCATCCCACACCAACAACTTTAGGATTTTTTTATTACCCTCAAAAGAAACCCCCACTCCTTGGTCGTTCACCCCTAGTCTTCCCATTCTTCACAACACTGGTAACCACATTAATCTACTTTATGTCTATGGGTTTATGTTTTATGGACATTTAACATAATTAGAATAATACAATATGTGGTTCTTGGTGCCCAGCTTCTAGTTCATTTATGTTGTAGGTTCACTTATGAATTCAATTCATTTTTATTGCTGAACAGTATTCCACTGTATGGTTGACACCATTTTATATACATCCAATCATTAGTGGATTAACATTTAAGTTGTTTCTACTTTTGACTATTGTGAATAATGCTGCTGTGAACATTTATGTGCAGTTCTTTGTATGGACATCTGTCTTCATTTCTCTTGGGTATATTCCTTGGAGTTGAATTGCTAGATCATAGGGTAACTGTTTAATCCTTTGCAGGACTTCCTCACTGTCATCCTAAGTGACTGCACTATTTTCTGTCACCTCCAGCAATGCATGATGGTTCCAATTTCTCAACATACTCACCTTGTTGTTATTGCTCTTTATCACCATAGCCTTTCTAATGGGTGTGAAGTGGTATCTCAGTGATTTTGATCTGTATTTCCTAATGACTAACCACACTGATCATATTTTCATCTGCTTTATAGGCCATTTGTGTGGCCTTTGAGAAATGTTTATTCAGAATATTTGCTCATTGTTAGATTGGGTTATTTGACTTTCTAGTATTCGGCTATGACAGTTTTTTACGTGCTTTAGATACATACCTTTCTTTGTAAAGCATTTTTCCTTTCCTATGTGTTATCTTTTCATTTTCTTGATGGTGTTCTTTGGCGTACAAAAGGTTTAAAATCTGATCATATCCAGTTTATTTTTCTTTTGTTTGTGTTTTTGGTGTCATGTCTAAGAAGCCACTGCCTAACCAAAGTCACGGATCTATAGCTACTTTTTCCTGTATGAGTTTTATAGTTTTAGCTTTTGCATTTTTGCATTTGATTCATTTTAAGTTAATTTTTTATGTGGTGTGAGATAGGAATGCGAGTTCATTCTTTTGCATGTGCATGTTGTCTTAACCCAGAATCATCCGTTGAAATGGATGTGGTTGGCACTTCCTGTCCTGCAGTGATCTTACTCTGGTTACTTCTGGCAGAATCGACATAGGGTTGAAGGGAGGTGACTTTGGTAGTGGGAGCACGATGACCATACTCCAGTCTTCACCTGTGATGGCCTGTTCCTCCTCAACAACATGGACTTGGACGGTAGTCATGCTCACCAACACAACATTGTTGCAGAGACATGTGATGGAGAGTTAATGGATCACATTATGTGTAAAGCAGAAGACTCAGTATGTCGGGGAGAATGGCACTGCTCTGTGTTCCCCTAGCATTCTGATGCCTCAGTTTGGCTGCTAAACTTACAGAGTTATTCATACAGGGGCTTCTTCAGTAATTTACTAGAAATCCTAGTCAGCACAGTAAAGCAAGTAAAAGATTTTAGAAATTAGAAAAAAACAAGATTATTGTTTTCACAGATGATTTAGAAATAGAAAATACTTGAGTTTCAAATAAATGTTTATAATTAATAAAAGTTAATCAAAGTTGTTGGGTATCAAGTGAATATAAAAATCAGTGGCATTTCTGCACATAAACAGGAATTTTAAAAAATGCCATTTGGCATAGCATCACAAGACATAAAATGCCTAGGAAAAGTTTAACAAAAACTGTGCAGGACCTCTCTGAAGTATATAAAACTTTATTGAGAAATATTAAAGATGGCCAATCTAAATGGGGAGTTACACTATGTTATATGGATGTAAGTTTTGAATATTAGGGTGCAGGATGTCATCCTTTTGTATGCTATCTCTAAATGATATACAGTATTGTAAACCAGTGCTATCTCAAAAAATATATAAAATTAAACAAATATGTTCCTTCAAAGCTCCAGACTTAACTCTTTCATGTCGTCTTTCTTTCTTTTTTTTTTTAAGATTTATTTATTTATACATACAAGCTGGGGTACAGGCCAGAGGCGTGGGGCGGCGAGGGGGTTCACCAGAGACAGAGTGGGGAGCAAAACAGGCAGATCAGAAATACACTGCTGAGGGGAGCAGCAGGCGAGGCAGGAGAGGTCTGCTGCGCCATGTGGGATTCTCCCCGACCGGGCATCGAACTCGCATCGTGAGCTGTCGACAGCTCCACAGCGCAGCGCTCAACCGCTGCGCCACCAGGGAGGCCCCTCATGTCGTCTTTCTTGATGGATCACATCCTTTAGAAATTTGTTTGTGGCTGAGTAGTATTCCATTGTGGATATATACCACATCTTTTTTATCCATTTATCTGTTGATGGACACTTAGGTTGTTTCACATATGACATTGAATCTTTTTCTAGTTGTTTGTGACATAGTACCCTTATATTTATATTGTCACCTGCTCAAAATTCTAATCATAAAATATTCATTGCGTTTCTAGGGATAAACCCTGAATTTAATGTTATCTGTTTCCTTTAAGACAGTCTTTGCATGCTTCGTGTTTGTTATTCATCCAATTATTTTGTATGGGAATAATATGTCAGGTGCCAACGTTAAAATGATGTTCTGATAGAAGCAGAGGAGAAACCTGAGTTGTGTAAATAGTTTTCACCGTGCTCATGCATTCTTCACTGTAGGCTTGGAGAATCTCTCAGTCCCCTGAGGAGGCCTTAAGGCAACAGATTGGAAACCATAGGCCCGTCATAAAGAGCGGGACAGTTGAGAACAGAAGGAGGAAACAGATAAATCTAACCAGTACAGGCAGTTGTTTCTATTATCCATGAGCATCTCATAACCTGGTGCAGTAATAAATACTCCTCAAGACTGAGAGAAATTATGTATAAAGTCTTCCTCAAATGCTTGACACATACAAAGCGCTGAATGAAGCATATACTTTATACCCATACATGTATGAATGAAAACACTGAATTACAATTATTATTGTTCACATGTATCACTATGTATGTTATCCTTTAAGAAGTCAGAGTAGATAAGACATTTTAGAATGATTTTCATGGAAATAGAATTTAAAAATGATCTCAGTTCATTGAGGAGTAACTTCAGTTATGACAATGAAACAATTCTTTTTCCAATGAAACTAGAAAAATGAGGAGCTATTGTATTTAATAAAATAAGAATTCCTTTTCTCTACATGGTTAGATTAATGAACACATCTTAAAATAAAATAATGCAATTGCTACCTTCTTCTTGGTGGCATACTCTCGGTACTAAATTTAAGTGACAGTAAAAGGTAATGGGTTAGAGGAGGGAAATTGTAATTACTTAGTTTATTGGAGTAGTGAAACCCAAGAGATCAGTGATAGAATTTGAATTGAGTGACAAGAAGAAGGAAGAGGTTTTGGTTTTAATAGATAAAATATAGTCGAGCACACTTGAAGTAAAATTAAAAAATATATATTCATTTAGTTTTCTTGGCAATATTCTGCCTCTCATATTAAACTGGATTTCCCGTCCTTTCGCCTCTCATGTTATCCCTTTGGAAACAGTATCATCTTTTTAAATGAAGTATGTGACTTTCCTCTTAATCTTTTCCATCACAAGATAGGTGTATTTTTTCTTGAAACTTGAAAGCTGGTGTGACACCCTAGTGTCAAATGGACTTCTCAAATACAACCTGTGATTCCCACTAAAACACCCCAGCACAGCCCCATATTAAGAAAATCACCAGGCACTTAACTCAAGACCTTAGATCAATGGTGATTTCTGCATGAAGCTCCTGCAATGAGTTTGGAAAGAACACTAGATTGGAATTTATTTTTTTAAAGATTTACCTATTTATGCATGCAAGCTGGGGTGTAGGCCAGAGGTGTGGGGTGGTGAGAGGATTCACCAGAGACAGAGTGGGGAGCAGTACAGGGAGATTGACTGAAATATACTGCTGAGGGGAGCCGCGGGCAAGACAGGAGAGGTCTGCTGTGCCTTGTGGGAAGCTCCCTGGCTGGGGATCGAACTCATGCTGCGGTGGCTGCGGATAGCTTCCCAGTGCTGCGCTTAACCCATTGCGCCACGAGATAGGCCTGGGTTCTGGGCTTGCCTGTGTCCCTTACTCTTTGGAAAGCAGTATTAAGATTGTAGTTCGCAAACAGAGCTACGTGTATGACACAGTAAATGGACACTCTCTGGTGCTAGTTGATAGACCTTAGTCACACCCTGCTACTGTGCCCCATCCTCCCCACTGCCATTCAGCCCCTGGTTGTCCCCTACCCTGGGGAGAAAGCCCTTGGACTTCAGAGCCAGTGCTATCTGTTTGACATTTGAGCTAATACCTGGAGCCTTTGCTTCAGTCCTCTCAAAGCTGTCCACCAGTGGCACACAGCTGAGAGATGATTGGGGACCTGGTCGTTCCTAACTTTGCATGCACAAACCCTGTGAGCCATCTGGTCCCCTCATCTCACTTTGAGCAGCTGCATAGTTCTCCTTCTCATTTCCTTCCATTTACACCTATAGAGGATTTTCTCGTTTGCTAAGCACTGACACATGACAATTGCTAAAACATAGTAAAAACCTTAGAAGGAACATTAAGTATAATTTATTGAGAGATTACTCTAAGTCAGGCACAACAACCATTTGAAAGGCGGAAGTTGCTGAGGAAGCAGCCTCAGAGAGAGGGAGGGATTGGCTGAAGGTCATGCGTTAGCACAGGTGAGTTTCATCTCAGAGTCAGGTCCCCGTTGTACAAGTCACTGTTTTACATGCCCTGATGTGTCTTCTGTGGGCGTCAGGGCTTCTCAAATGAGGTGTGCACATGCCCCCCCGGATTCTTCTTATGCGCACATCTGACCCAGCCCCTCTGGGATGAGACCTGGGCTTCTGTGTTTCTACCGGATTTTCAAGGGATGCCTGTGGGGCCGATCCAGGCACCCCATTTTTTTTCCATTTTAAAAGCACATGTTTATTAGGAAAAGGAGAAATAGAGGCACCCGCATAGTCCCAGGAGAGCAGGAGTGCTCTCCACGGATCACATTTTGATTAGCAAGAGAGTCCACTGTCAGAAATACAAGGGGTGTCAAGAATCTTATAGCCTGATGGGGCTTTGTAACAGAAGTATTGTTGAAGTGATATTACAGGGTAAAATGTTTTTTTGCTGTTAAAGCCCATATTGGATATGATGGTACGTTCCATTGACAAAGCATTTGGTTCCTTTGATAAACAAAATGTTTGTAAAAGTTTAAGTTGGGGGAATACCAGGTTCGAACACTTTTACCCATTTGCTGAATTCAGCTGGTCCTTGGTGACATTCTAAGCAGGGGTCTTTGAATGTATTTAAGGAATTTTTCAGACTTTTTCTACCTGAGGTGATATACAGAATCATTCATGTATGTGCATTTTCTGAGCGAAGAAAATGCTTGTCACATTCTGTTTGGACCCAGGAGCCTGTGAAATTGGTTAAGAACCACTGTGCCAGCAGATACACTTGCTCAAGTGGTTCTGGAATCTCGCTATCACCGGAGCCTTGACCAAGAAGGGTGCGTAGTAATATATGTAGTTTATTTGTATCAGATGCTGAGGATTCCTAGGCTGCTGACTACATAATTGAAGCCCTTTGAAAATGCCAGCAGATAGCTATAATTAGGTAAAAATAAATGCCCTAGGCCCTTTAGATAACTTCCCTGATGACTGTGGGCCAGAGCCCAGGCAGAACTATTCCCTGACGTTCCTAGTGTTGCCAGCCAGCCACCTTCAGCTTCCCTTCTCTGCCCTTGTGATGTCGCTAGAGCTGTAGGTAGCATCTTCAGGCAAAAACAGCGTGGATGTGAGGCTCATCAGGACTTCTGTAGGTTTCTGTGATGGCAGCATCTGTAACCACACAATGAGCTTGATCTGTATTTGATTATTAGTTATGGGAAGTAATTACAGAATTTAAAAAGCACTGGTAACACTGGTCAACAGTGAGATTGTCACTGAGTTACAAAGGCGCTAATCTGTAGTACCTTGGTGTGCTGAACATGAATATAACCCTGAATTTTTTTTATTAGCTCTCGTTTTGAAGATATTTCATATAATTCATTTTATATGCTTCACCATGTAAATTTATCCAGTAGGACTGCAACAACATCCTAAATCAGCCTAGAATGATGTACTATTGCATCGCATTGCATAATACCATCATGCACACATCATCCAGAGTTGATGGCATCATTTTCTGATGCAATGCAATACTACTGCCAGGCGGCTGCTGAAGTATGCTGACTTCAGCAGCGCACTATATAAAGCCCTGTTGGAAAGGTTGAGCATTGAAAATATTTCAGACTCTGTGCGAGACAGTTGAAGCTACTGTTCCATAGAACTGTTATTCTTTTATCCATTTAGGCACATTACAGAACAGTAACGTCTCGAAAGTGCATTCATAGCGTGGACAATTTCTGCTCTATTTGTGAGGAAGTGACATTTGCCAACCGGAAGAAAAGTATCACTTCTCAAGTGAAGAAGTCTTATCATCTTGATTTCGGATGCAAGGTTGGTGACCAGGACAAGCCTTGGGCCCCGTATATATGCTGTGCTCCATGTACAACACAGCTTTCTCGGTGGTTCATTGGCAAAAGACCATCAATGCTGTTTGCAGTCTCCAAGGTGTGGAGAGAGCCAAGCAACCACATGAAAGACTGTTCCTTCTGCTTGGTTCCTCCTCTTTCTGGCGGAATCACGAAGCAAAAGAAGTCGAGAACAGTTTACCCAAACATTCCGTCTGCATTGAGACCAGTTCTGCATGGTGAGGGACTTCCTGTTCCAGAACCTCCAGCAGAATATTCTCTTGATTCATCTGATGAGGGCAAGGGTGAGCCGACCTGTTCTTCTGTTCCATCAGCATATAGTGATCCAGATTTTCACTGTGGTGCATCATCCACCCCACACAGACTAACACAGGAAGAACTCAGTAACCTGGTTCGTGATTTGGACTTATCCAAGAACAAGGCAGAATTGCTAGGATCAAGACTGCAACAATGGAATCTTCTAGAAGAAGATGTCATAATTCCTTTCTATCGAAAGTGCCACCAGCAGTTGGAGCCTTTCTTCAGAAAGGAAAGTACTCTGGTATTCTGTTCTGATATTGAGGGCCTCATGAATGCCTTAGAAATCACTCATGACCCACAAGAATGAAGACTATTTCTAGACTCTTCGAAACTGAGTCTTAAGGCTGTGCTTTTGCACAATGGAAACCGTCTTCCATCTAGTCTATTCCTGAACAGCTGTACAAGAGATAAGCGAAGAAATCTAAGAAGTAGTCTATGACTTGATTTTTTTTACAGGTATTAACTGTAGGTCTATCACTATTGGCATGCATTTTGTGATGTAAACATCCATTTATTGCAGATTACAAAAAAAAAACTAGAGCCAAAATTAGAATTTGACTGTCATATTCGTGTTGAGCACATACAAATTGATAGGAAATGACTAATTTTATTTCAGTAACATGACTTTTGTAAGAATTTGTTGACCAGTGTAATTGATGCCTATGAGCTCGAGGTGCACCACCCATTCCGATGATTTAACCTGGAGACAGGTTAATGGCCTTGATATTCCTATCTGTACAGCCGATACTCATACATTTTCACAGTTCTGTATTTTTCATGAGCTGAGTTCTTGGGAGCTGTGGCTCCTGGATTCACATGGTATGCAGCATAATCCCAATTCTTCTGCTTGATGTCTGTTGACTTTGGATATATTAATTGTCCTCTCTAAGCCATAGTTTCTTCTTCCCGCAGCAGAATGAGATGGTTAGCAATGGCAGTACTGACTTCATAAGGTTGTTTTGAGGATTAAATGAAATAATCTATGTTAAGCATATACCCAATGCCTAGCACATAGTACAAAGAGACCTGAACGTTTTAACTTACTGGAGGAACAATTAAAATTTTTTGTGTTCTCTACCATCATCTTTCTTTCCACCCTTCACCTGCCTATTTCCATTCTTCTTTATGTTCCATCCTACTGCAGTCTCTCACCGATTAGCACGTATTTTAATTTTTTTTCAGATTTTTTTGAAACATGGATGTATCACACTGTGTAAGCTAAAGGTATACAATGTGATGATTTGACATATAGATATACTGAGAGACGATTACCACAGTAGAAGGTTAGGTACCATGTACATCACCACACATAATTTTTTTTTTGGTAGTGAGAACATTAAGATTTGTTATCTCAGTAGCTTCAAGCAAATAATACAGCATTGTCAACCATAGTCCCCATGCTGTGCCTGCATTTGATCTACTTTTTGTGTGTGATTCCACTCTGAAAAGCTCTGTCTCTGACCCCACATTCATCTCTGGCTCCATCCATCCCTTCCTTTCGCCCCACTGAATCTGCTCTTAGTACCTTTAGGGCTCGGTGGTTTTCATGCTTTTCCCTTGGACTCAGTACAGAAGCCCCCTCCCTGCTTTAACTGGCACCTTCCCATGGACTCATGTACTCAAAAATTTGATGAAATAGATTCTTTACTAAATTTACAGCTGTTTTCTCAAATTAAATTTCTCTTTACCGTATTTATTTTAATTCTGGGGAATGGGAAAGTGGAAAGATGCACTAGGAGAAAGGAGGGGATGAAGGATGCTTGATAGGAAGAATTACATCAGTGAATAATTGTTAGCCATTGTGATGTAGAGGGGAATCATTCAGAGTTTTGATGCACACTCGGAGTGTCCCAGTGGACTTGGGCACCAGCCATCTGACCCTTGTTCTGCAGGGAGGCCCTGTGTTAGGTACAAGGTTGGATTAAAGTGCTCCCTGAAGTCGAGCTAAGTGTTCCTTTTGGAGTACTGTATGCCAACAGGCAAGAAAAAGCAGTGGCGGGAAAGTGCTAGAGAGCAGTAGTGAAAATTGCAGATGGAGAGAGTTTCATGACCCCACAGGATTTTCAGCTTCTTCGTTGACTAGTCTGTCCATTGGTCAGTGCTGTGCTACAGCACGGAAAGTGAGTCTTCAATCTGTATTTCTAGGGCCTAGAACAGAAGCTTGTACTAAGAAGGCATTCAACTGATATGTAATGGAGGAAAATAAATTGAAGTGAAAAACTGTACTGAACTCAAACCTGATCTCTAAAGTTTCTTCTACCTTGGAAATTCAAATACCTCTGATTTCAGTCATGACAGCTCTGGCTAAGCCTCCTGGAGGGAACAACCACCCCCCCCTTTGTTTAACCACCTCTTTGTGGTTGAATAGTATAGGTTTTCAATCAAGTTCTGGGAGGGTGTCAATTTCCTGTTGTTATTTACCAGGATGTGATAGGATTTCAAATAAGACCTGAACAATATGTTTCCAAGAGTTGAGATATACCCACACTTTCTATGTATACAGTGGTCTGGAAATGTGTTACTCTTTACAACATTGCATTCTTTATCATGCACAGGATTTCTTCATGGGGTGGTTATTAGGGACCAGAAGGGGGGGCATTTCAAAGCTCAGTTTGCCTTAGCCAGACTAGTGAATTCCTCAGGATTTTAGCCCTTGCACTGTCAGCTACTTTGCAAAGTTTAAGCCATGACCTTAGGACTCACTATTTTCTTGCTTGGGGAGAAGAGGTCGAAGGCCTTTGAAGGGCAGGGGGATAATTCCAGTTTGCTGATATGGATGTTAATACCTTAAATGCTTACATGTAGTAATTCTCACGACTCTTATTAACTTTTGTCAAGCAATCTGTTTGGGGAGCTTGAAACAACTGGGGTCCTGCTGGCTTTGGTGAATTTTATTTAATTCCTTTTAATGACATTCGTTATCTTGGAAATGGGGTTTTCAAATACTACTTTCTCAGGTGTCATTACTGATTTTCTGGTTTTTATATCAGGTTGGGGACTGGCTTAGGGTGCCAGTGAAACATTTTGTGGTGCGCTGTATTAAAGTTGTAATATGCAAGACAATTGTCTGATGTGTACAGTATCTAAGATATGGTACCTTTTGAGAATATTCCAGATTTTGACAAGGTGATGAGTTTATTGTCCTTGGTTTATATTTCAAATGATCTTATTTTCTTTAAATTAATATTTTGTGCCATCGTTGCAATTCTGTTTTGTTTTCTCATGTCTGTTTGAAGCATTTCATTGGCATAGACTATCATGCACCACCTTCAAGCATTAAACAGAAGCAAAAACATTATTTGTGGAGCATAGAATCCCTCTTCATTTTAAAATTCACATTGACCATGAACTGAACCAGTGATTACAAATTTGGGAGCCTCAGTAATTTCACAAGTGCTTCTTTCTTGGAGGAACACATCTTGCTAGAAGGAGTTTTATATCCTATCCCCCACATGACTGGTCTCCCGATCCTTTCAAATAGTCTTACTCCTATGGTTCCCTTTCTCTTGGAAAGTCATTCAATTCCATCTTCTACTTCATCTTCAAGGCCACCTCCTTCAAGAAGCCTCTCCAAGTCCCCTCCTTTCATATTTGCAATTAATGGCTTTGTCACTGTTGGTATTAGGGGACTTCCTTAACACCCTTCCTTGCCTGCCTTATCAAGGTGTAGCTTGCTGTGCAGTGCTGCGAGCTCCTGGCTGCTGTCCCCTTTAGACGTGCATGTACTTGAGAAGAGCACGTATGCAGTTTGGATCTGGTCCCTGTAGTGTCTTATAGATGCCTGGTGTATTCATGTGTGTGGTATGCGCCGCCTTCCTTACTATACTAGATTGACTGAACTTTGAGGGAGCACTGATTGAGTCAAAGTGGCCCACGTGAGAGAGGATCTGACCCACAGGTGGCCAGGACTGAAGGCGTAGTCAGAGGGGTCGCTTTCAGCGCCAGCTCTGCTATTGTGCTTCAGTGACTTGAGTTTTCTGACCTCAGTTTCCTCATTTCATACATGAGAAATGTGAATAGTACTCAATGTACATAACTTGAGAAGGTGCTGTGAGGATTGAGAGCGAATATGTATAAACCTTTCAGACACTCTAAGTCCATGTGGTAAATTTCCATTTTTAGAGCCTCATTGTTCTCTACCTGTAAAATGTAAAATGTGAATACCTGCCTTCCTCATGGGGTTGTGAGGATTGAGTAAGATAACGGCTGTGGAAGTGCTTAGCAAATAGGTGTTTGATAAACATTGCCTGGTTGAGGATTCTCTGGGCTGTGCTTACCTGAGGCCTTGCCACATCTTCGGGGTGTGTTGAAGTCAGGCTGCTTGTATTTTGGATTAGACAACTTTCTAGTTTTTGAAGCCTTTTTAGTTCCAACCTCTGGGCTATAAAATGCAAAGTAATTAAAGTTGTTAGTAAATGTTTTCAGGTCTTTGAACAGCAGCCATTCAAAGAGGTTACATTTTAGAATTCATGTCCTTGGTGTGGAGGAAATACTATACTCACTTGCAGATGTTCCACCTGTGATTTTTAGAGAAAAACTAAGAAAAATGTTTTCTTCTGTTATTTCCCACTTGAAGGTGTTATCTATGGAACTGCCAGCCAAAGAGTGTGATTTTCCTTTGCTAAGGTAAAGCAAGGGTTAAAGTCAAAGAGTAACCAGACCCCTGCTAGTGGGCAAGAACCAGAGCTAACTCCTTAGCAGCCACTGCTCCCTGCCCCCTCTTTCTGTCTCCCCTGCCCACCTTAGAGGAATAGGGGTTCCTTCAGGTCCCACCTCCTGCCCTCAGTCCCTCTTATTCCCACCCACACATATTTCCCAGAACCTCTCCACCCTGTTGCTGAGTTTTCTCTTCTGGACGAAAGGCAATCAAGTCTCAACATTCAAACTTGCCAGGAAAGGCAGTCTTAAATGTTACCCCACCGTCTCTACTTCTTGAAAACAAGCTGTTAGTCTGTCTCCAAATCACAAATAGCCTCTCTCAATGCTCTACTCCTAAGGGAACAATTGAAGGAGGAAGGAAGGGCAAGAGAACCAGATTCCAATTAGTTTAACACCTGATGCCTCTGGAATTCCTGATGGGGTTCAGTTCTTTAGTAAATGGGGACCCGTATCCCAGATGTTAATGAAGTTTGCCTAAAGTAGCAGTGGATTAGGCTTTTCATTCTCACATAAATTTCCCATCCTCCAGTCCCCTTTGTTTGTAACATTTTTGCCAGAAAGGGACTGGGGGTTCTCAGAGGATTACCTCAGCAAGGCCATATTTGTCACAGGATGGGATTATAGACCTGCATTTTGGAAAAAAGGTTTTTCAGGATTTTCTCATTCTAACCTCCCCCCTCCCTCCCCCACCCCACACCCCCCTCTCCAGGACTGTGGTTGTTTTTTTTTTTTAAATCCCCTGCATTGATTGAAATGACCAACTGGCAAAAAACGTTTAGTTATATGACTCCAACTTTGGATTTTCACTTCACATCCTTTTAGATACCTGGAGGCGGTATTTTTGTGAACTAACAGAAAAGAGAATGTTGGTGTGCAACCCACAAAGTTGTGTGATCTTTAAAGTGTGCTGGATTTTAAAATAAAACATCCATTTCTAGTCCAAGCCTTGGACTGTAGACATTGGCCTTAAGTGTGTTTTTATGCAGATGTGTTACATCCTCCTGTTTCTATCAGTTGAAGAAAATAAATTCATTCAAGGTCTCCTCTGCTACTCATCAGGGGCCCCCAAGAAGAGCTTTCCAGAAAGATCTGTGCTAATCACAAGCTAACCAGGTGTCCAGCCCATAACAAAATGCTCAGACATCTTGAGTGCTGCTGACACTGATGGAGAGAGATAACACAGTAGCAGCTGGCTGGGTCCCCCACTTCCCCACTCCCATCCCAGCCCACTAGTCTTTGTGGATGGGGGACTTTGAAACTACTCTTTAACTCTCAACCCTGACTGGGATCAGATGTCAGAGCTCCATCTTCAGAAAGTTGAGCTCAAACTGGGCGTCTTCAAACCCTTTGCATCCTTAACTTGAACCTTGAACTGAAGGGAGCATTCAATGTGAACTCCATGTTTCATGTCAGTTTGACTTTCCCCACACTCAAATGCTTCCAGGGGCACTAAGCATTTTTCAGTCCTGCTGTTACTGACAAGTTGACAGTAAAACACGCCACCCACTGGGACCATCCTCTCCCACCTGAACTCCTGCTCCAACTACCTGTGTCCGGGCTTTGGCACTCCCTGCAGTCTTATTGCTTTGCTTGTGAATCATGCTTCTTGTAAGAGAGCAGCCAACAGCTTTCTTGTCACTGGAAGTGAGTGTCATTTCTTCTGCTCTTGGACTTCCATGACCCTTGCTGAGGTGGAAGAGGCACAAAGAACTTCCTTGAACTTCTTTTGCCCATGTTTTGCCATGGACTTCCTTTCTGGAAGAGCAGAGGTTGGAGAGCCTTCCTACAAAGTTGGGTCAACCAGCCAAGTTCAGGGAGGCCTTTGGCAGTTACCTTGGCCCGGATGTTGTTCAGGATCAAGGTTGAGCTGGAATTTGGGTTTCCACACAGCCATTCGGGGTGGAAAGCTTATGAGGGAGGTTCTGAGGAGTCTTGAGTGGGGCAGCTGCCTTTTCTTCGGAGGCACCAGGGAGAAGTGTTTCGTCCTAACCTTGAGAGAGTTCCCATCAGCCCCTCTGAGTGTTATTAGGATCTGGCATTTTGGCTGTGTGGAGGCTTGTTTTTTAATCATGGCTACTCTTTTGGTTTCTCCTGTGCCCTAAGGAAGTTATTTCAAAATTGAAATAAAGTTGCATTGTTGGTTCTGCTTATTGATTCAAATTCTTCCTCTTTGCAGGGACAGCTCTAGGATAAATTCTTCTTGCTGGTTTTTATGGATCACTTGTTTGTCTAAAAGTACACGCAGAATTCCCAAGGCCAGAGCAAAAACGTTGGGGAAGTGCCCTCCTGAATCTCTGGCAAGTCTGCAGCTTCAGGATTATTGATAAGCCTGCCAGATGGCCATCTGCAACGCCTCTGCTGCTGCAGGAAGAATTTCGCGTGCAGGGCTACTCTTAAGACGTAGGAGGGAGATGTACAAAGTTGTACAAAGAAATGCATAAGGGCATGGCTCGTCATCTGAGGGGACAATGTGTCCTCTCTTAAGACAGTAAAGTTTTGGATTCATCTTGCACATTCTTGATCCAGGTCAATTCTCTCCTCTACAAGTACCATGCCACATTTTTGTTCTTGATCATTAAGTAGATCACACTAATATTCATAACTGGTTCATATGTTTAACTGACGGCTGCTTGAGTCACTGAAGTTATTCACGCATTCTCTCATTCTCTTTTTCAATCAAGAAATGTGCTTTGAAGTTAAGTCTGTGTTGTGTATGTAGTTTCCATACGTATGTGTGGATGCTTCAGGCAAATGCAGATTAATGAAGTTTGTCACTGAGACTGCCCTTTCTCCAATATTCTAATGTACTTCCTAACCTCTAGTGAGAGGTCTGTGGTGAGGGGAAATACCTGGGAATGACAGCTCTAGAATAATCTGGTATTTACATGCATGAGCGAGAGTCCAGAGAATCCAGAGACTTCCATTGCTACCCGTGGAATAACGTTGCTTCCTGTCTTCCCTGGGAGAAATTTAAAAGGATGTAATGTTAGAACAGCAAACTTAACTTACCAGTATGGTAGAAAGAGTGATCTGGAACATTCCGGCTTGATCAAGTGAGCCAGAGGAGTGGGTAACGTACATGAACTTGTCACTGAGTCCTCGGTCACCAAATGTCCATGTTACGTTTCAGGGGTTACCAGTGGCAAAGTTTTCCCCTTCATTTTGATTGCTTTCGTTGGGGGTGGGAAGGCTGTATTTTTTTAAACATTGACACGACTATATATGATTTAGGGATATAAATTCACACCTCTTCTGATGTACCCCACCACATCCACTGGTTGTTTTGCCCTCCGGACATTTAATTGGCCTTAACGCAGTTTTGGATGATCGCAGGGGTGATGGGCTGCGTGGGAATTGGCATGGAAAATCACATGACTTAGGTATGGGACTCCCAGGGACTTTACTCCCGAGGACTCAGGAGAAAACTCTGGGCCTCTGCAGAACTCTGATCTGCTTGTCCAGAAAGAGAACATTTTATTGATTGTTTCATGGCAACCTTCTTTTACTGTTAAAAGTATCTTTGTTGTAAAGTCTTTTTGTGTAATATAATTCTGAAACGATATCACATTGATTTATTTTTTCCACTGCTTTCAAACAACACCGCAATCTTGGTAGTTTCCTAGCATTCCAAAGGGGCAAGGGGTCAGCTGCTGTCTTAGTCCTTTCGGGCCTCTATGACAGAGTTCGATAGCCTGGGTGAGTTATAAACAACAGACATGTGTATCCTACAGTTTTGGAGGCTGAGAAGTGTGAGATCGCAGTGCTGGCAGATTAGGTGTTCCGGGAGAGTTTGCTTCCTTGCCGTGTTGCCACATGGGAGGAAGAGGTGAGAGAGCTCTTTGGGGTCTGTTTTATAAGGAGACTAATCCCATTCATAACTGAATCACCTCCCAAAGGTCCCACCTCCAAATACCAACACACTGAGGGTTAGGATCTCAGCATATGAATGGGGAGGCAGGGGTATTAACATTTAGTCTGTAGCATCTTCTCTGTAAACTGTTTTTAGTCGTGAACATTAAATTTATTAAATAATAATCAAACCTACTGAGTTTAAATGGTCATATTAAGGGGTTCTGTAAAATTATAAGATTTATTGCCATGTGCATAAAATACTACTGAGACACTGGATTTATTTCAGAAGTACTCCATTGGGAATTAGTGCACACGGGTTCTGGCGACTCTGCCACTAGTTAGCTGAGACCTTGGGTAAGTCACTTCCCATCTCTTCCCACTTGGCATCCTAGTCTGTAATGTGAATGGTGCCTTAGTCCCATTAAACTCCCTCACCAGCATCACCATTCTAAAGTTTAAAGAGTTCATAGAAGCCTGCCTATTGTTTGGCAAATTTTCCACATAGGTGGTTTAAACAAATGGAGAGTTAGTTGAAAGACTGACTCAAAATCTAACACACGGATCTCATCTGTATGGGATTTTAAACCTATTCCTGAGTAAGATATGATCAACTCTCAATTCTTTCTGCCAGTAAAGGGCAACTGATTCATTTGAAGGTCTTTCCCGTCTTCTCTCCCACGTTAGTAGTTGTAGGTTTTGTGCCCTGGGTTAATATTGAAATGTGTTCAGAATTTTAGCATATACTGACTCATCGTGGCGAGAAGTAACCCTCTAGGAAAGTGTGCAGAGGCAAAAACAAAAGATGAGGCCAGAGCTTAACGTACTTGTTGGCAAGTGGCGTGTCTTTATATTGCTGACAGCTTAAGGAATATGAGACTCACTGTGAAGAGTTGATCGATTTGGGAAGCATGATTTTAACCAAATTGATGAGCTGCTGATCTATAAGATGCCATTTCATTAATTTGTTAATTGTCAACTGACAGTGCTCAGTGCCACTGCTTGCCATAAGTTACACCCTTTAGTGGGGATTCCACTCAGACCCACATTCTGTACCTGGAAATTCTCCATGGAGAACAGAATTGAAAAGTTTCCATATCTATCATGTCTTCTCCAGTAGAGATTGTTCTGCTGAGATGCCAAATCTCAACCTTTGGGGGTTGTATTCCAGGGCTGAGGCCATACCTGCCCCCCTCAATTAGAATGATGTGTTTCTCCTGTTTCTTCAGCCACTGATGTATAAATGGTCTCTTACTGTGCGCTACATGTATTATTTGTTGGTGCAGATCATTTCATGTTACTAGTAGGCGCTTTATTATTTATTTGAGAACACTGTGGTTCTTACTTTTACTACTACAACTGCAGTTGCCCTAAAATTCGGACTATGTGCCAGATCATGTGCTAAGTGTTTTCCATAAAGTGGCTTGTTTATTCGTCCCGTCAGCCCTATGGAGGTCTGCCCCAAAGAAATTTCTGTGATGATGGAAATGCTCCAGAATACCAGCACAATCCAGCTTTGCTAGCCACTAGCACATGTGAATATCAAGCACTTGAAGTATTTCTAGTGCAACCAAGAATCTGTTGTTTTTAATTTTGTTTGTGTTTAATTAAAATGTAAATAGCCATTGTGGCCAGTGACTACATTATTGGATGATGCAAATATGAAGCAGAAGTACTTTTACTGTTCTTATTTCCCATGTAAAGAAGCTATAGATCCAAGAGGCTAAATAGTTTTCTCAATGTCACAGAGCTAGCAAGCGATGGAGCAAGAATTTGACTCTGAAGCCTGAGTCCCTCTCTACAGCCACCACTTAGACTGTGCCTGCTCCTGTAGTGTCCAATTTTGTGAAGAAACATCTCCAGTACATTTGCAATGGACCAACAGAGAAAGCAAGCTGAAAACATGCACTAAAGACAACAGTCATTCAAACAGCATGACTCTGGTCCTAAAACAGTAGTGTGGCTAATTGGACAGGACAAAAGGTATATAGATATGAACATAGATACCAAAACTATAATTGAAATTTGCTGAGTAGACCTTCGGTGTTCTCATAAAACAAAAACCAAAACCCAAACCCCTCCCCCAGATAAATATAGGAGGTATGATGGATGTGTTCACTAATCAAATAGGAGGAATCCTTTCATAGTGTGTATGTGTGTGTATATATATATATATATATATATATATATATATATATATATATATGTATATATAAAACAAATCATTGACATGTACACTTAAGTATCTTATAACATTATTTGTCAGTGATACTGTAGTAAAGCTGAGAAAAATAGAAAGAAAGCAGATAGATGTTTTTATTCAATTTATGTAAATTGAATATGTGATAGATTGCATACCACAAAAGAATAAGAAAATGAAGAGCTTCTTAACTAATGCCTTGGGGAAGACTGGTTCCCAATTAAATATATGTAAGCTCCTAACCTCATAGATTATATGAAAATAGATTTCAAATGGCATATGATTCAATTATTAAAGAATAAACTTATTAAAAAAATCAAATCACAGGGGAAAAAAAACAGTGGAAAATTCGAGAAACCTCTCTGTTATGTGTAAAGTCTGAAGAAATCATGAAGAGGAAAAAAATACAGATTTGACTACTTAGGAAATAAAGACTTATGAACAATGAAAATATGCACAGAATTAAAAGGAAAACTTTAAAACACCCAGGTAAGTTAAGGAAAGGAATGTGAGGGGACAATTCAGACACCAGGGACAGGACTAGTGAATAGCTCAGGGAACAGTTGGGGCTTCTCAATGAATTGCAAATTAAGTGGGGATAAGAGAACATCTCATTCCTTTTATATTAGCAACCAAAATAAAAGAAAATAATATTTCTGTGTTTGGAGTGTTCTTATTGGTTGTGGCAACTAGAATTACTATGATTTAGAAAGCAAGTATGATGTAATCAAAACCACAGGAAGAAAGTATTCATTCCCTCTGACTTAATAATCCCCTCTTGAAAACTTACCTGAAGTAATAGCCCCTCAGGAAAAATTTACCTCCTTCTGCTACCAAATTTTGAAAGTGGGAAAAGAAGCCACATGTTAAATATTTTAACTGATCCTGTTAGCCCTACTCATGGAAGAGAAGGCAGCAATATAAAATATCTGGTCATTGGTGTGGGCATGGTTTAGTAAATTAAGGTTTAAGTAAATGTGGAATATTATGCATCTGTTAAAACAATAGTTCTGATCACTGTGCCACGACACTGAAAATGTGCCTTATGGCCGATGGAAAAGAGCAGGTTTCGATTTGTATCTGGACTATAATTTTAGCTCCGTCCAAAGATACACATGCAAATGGACTCAGGCTGCATGGTGTTCAGGAAAATGAAAAGAGCTGGCATAATTGGGTCCTGGGATGATGGATGATTTACTTTTATTTTATTTACCTGTATCTTATTTTGCAATAAATAAAACTTAGACATGGAAGCACAAACAAGCTGTCACAGAAATGAATTACATTCATAGGACACTGTTTCTTGTTGGAAGCTGGCCCTTTTTCTCCCTTTGTTCTCAAGCATCTATTCCTTGTTTAGATGAGTGATCAGAATTATCTGGCCTTCGGTGGAACATAGGAGAAGAAAGTACTGCTTTATGCAGAGATTTATGCTGTGGTGGTTGGCAGAAAAAAGGATGTACAGAGTCTGTGTGGACAGATTCAGCAGAGGTAGTGGCTGGGAAAAGGGGCCATCTGGTAGAATGTGCTGTGGCAAATTAAGCTGCGTATTATGAACATGAAATACCAGAAGAAAATCCAAATGGAGTGGATTTGGAAAAAACCCAGCTGTAGGTCTATAACACAGAGCCACTACAGACCCGGAACATGCCGCTCATGAGCTCACATATGCCCATTACCAAGGAAAGCATCATTCAAGCCAGATTTTGCAGACCACATTCTATGTGGATTTCCCTTAGAGGAAAAAAATCAACAGACTGCCCCCCAACCCCGCCACCCACACACAGAGATGCCTCAGATAGAGCTACTGTTTCAATGAATATAGTAAATT
Organism: Scalopus aquaticus; assembly: GCA_004024925.1. NCBI lineage: Eukaryota > Metazoa > Chordata > Mammalia > Eulipotyphla > Talpidae > Scalopus > Scalopus aquaticus. The sequence goes on from PVIJ01003610.1 coordinate 71,829, forward strand.
CAAAATTGAAAAGGAAAGTATTAGGTTTGGTTTCTGTAGAGTCACTTTCATTCTTCCCTTTAAAAACTTTTTTTTTTTTTTACTACAGTCACTCTCTTGCTGTACTCTAACACGGAAACCTGTTGCCCAAATACACGTATGACTGTAAGCTCTTTCCCCTCCCTCCCTGCCCAGCTTCTCCCTTCCCTCTTCCTGCACCCACATATCAGCTTTCCTTCTTTTCTAAGCAGTTGTCACCCCCATCCTGTAGCCTACATCTCTGGCATACTTAATAATTTCACTCCACTCTCTCAGCGTTCCTTCAACTCGTCTTTATTTTCTTTTTCTTCCTAGTCTGAAGCTCTTTCGAGTGTGTGTATCTTGCATCTTTGGTGACTCCTGTCTTCGATTTTTCATGCTTTGGTTGCTCCCATTAAAATGTTGATAAGTGTGTCGTGATCCTTGTCTGTGAAACTTCTCCCTGGCATTTCAAGTCCCTCTGTAACAGCTATGCTGCGAGTGCTTCCTGTGCCCTGTGCTGCTGCTGTGGTTTTGGGCTGGTTTGGTTTGCTTTCCAAGGACAGAGTTGCTTGTGACATCTTGATGGATGCTACAAAAGCAGTGTATGTGTTTGAAGGGCTGTCCTTTGGAAGAGGGGCTGAGATAGTTCCCACGTGGCTAGAAAGAAAACAACAAATCCCAGTAGGAGGTGGATTTAGCCTCTGTAAGGGGAAGCACCTAAAATAGCAGGTCAAAGTCAGAACGGGCTATTTCCAGGGCCAGCAGATCAGGGCTGTGTCGTTGTGCGTGGTGCAGAGGCGCTGCCTGAGGAAATGAGTGGGAGCAGAAATGCAGTCGTGCTTTGCTCTCCAAGTCCTGTGCTTTGCTGTGGGGCTGTGCCATCCCCGGAAGGGGTGCCTGCAGAGGGCACCTTTCAGTCTCCCACACACAGGCAACATTGATTACTGGGGGTAGCCTGACTCTTCCAGGAGTGTGGTGCCTTCTCTCCAGAGCGATTGTTGTAGAATAAGGGAGAGAATGGCCCACTCAGGTCATGTGCTGGAGGAAGTATTTGCTTTTTCTCCTCCCCCACATTTGCTATGATTTTCCTGCACTCCCCAATGACCCCTTTCCCTTAACTTGTCTGCAGCCATCTTGCATCTTATCACCTCACGTATGCTCACCACACGCACATCCAGACTCCTATCCCACGTCCACTGCTGGGTTGAATTGCCATTTCAGAAACCGTGTCGTCTCTCTTCTTCTGGGGGAGATGAGCCTCCCGTTCCTTTGTGAGGACCGCAGGAGATAATGCAAAGTGAACACACTTGGAGCTCTGTGAAGTGCTGTCGTTAGTATTACCCGGGGAAAGCCTGTCCCATTAGGTAGTCAGGAGGCCTAGAACTCCAGTCGTGTCAGCGTCTTTAGTGGCCATTAGTGCTGCTTGGTCAAGAATTCTCTGACCACTGCAGTTCAGAGCCATGTCTGTTCATCAATCCTACTGCAGAGCTGACAGCCACACCGCTCATTTGGCTTTTGCTATAGAACATTTGGGAGCTCAGTCACCCTTTCGTGTGTACAGCTTTTTGCCCCTAAATAGACTGTCAACTGGTGCCAGGGGCCATGCCTGTATGCCCTGGGAATTTCTTATAATGTGTATTTTTCAAATGGAAATGAATTGATTCTTCCTTCCCATTTGCCTTCCTCCGTTCCTTCAATCAATACATATATATTTGAGCATCTACTATGTTTCAGTCTTTATTCCAAATAACAAAATACAAAAAAACCTATCTTCGAGGAGTTTCTATTCTTGTCCAGATCTGCCATTTGCTAGTGGCTTGTGGCCTCTCTCTGGGACTAGTGTGTCCTGGTGTGCATGCGGAAGGCGTCACAGACGTTCTGTTCCCTCCTTCCTATTTTTGCTTTCTTGTTCATCTCTTTTTATCCCCCAATTTATAATATCGAATACTGTAAGGAAAATAACAAGGATAACCTCCCTTTAATGGTTCAGCTTTGGGTATTTCTATGGCCTGTTAGTATAGATTGTTCTTTATTTTCTTACAGATTTGTTTAGTCCAGAGACCGTGCTTGTTGTATTTCCACCATGAGCTTTTTATTGTATTCCAGCTTACATGAGCTTTTATTCAGCTTCCCATTCCAGCACCAACATTCTTTTGTTTATTTCCTTTAGTTTTTCTGTCCTGAGAGCGGCTCCCAGAGTTATAGCCTTGGATTCTTGACTTACAGGAGATTGCCTGTTAACCATGATAAATTCTCAGGAGAAAATTGGGTCTTTTTTTCCCTATAATTTTATTTGTTTAAATCTTGACTGCTTATAGTAAATATCCTCTCAAAGATAATTTCATTTCCAAATAATTCGGTATCTGATTTGACGCAGCTTGAGTGTTTATTTTGGGGATATCGTTTTTCTTTTGTAATGAATTTCCCGCAATAGCTTTGTTTAATGTTGTCACATTTTCTTTTTGCCTGGCTACCAGCAGGAGTGTGGTTAGTTTTCTTGGGGTAATATTAATTCACTAATAGGAATGAGCTCTCAAGAAACTTCTTTGTTGGTAAGAACATTTGGTTTTTGTTGGGAAAAAAACCCAAGTTTTCAAAAAGTGTGATTAAATATAAAAAACCTTATGGAAATTTTAAAAATCTTAATGAAATAGGATAAATTTACTCCCACATGATATTTATAGTGTCTGCAGTCCAGTAATCATTCTCATATTATATGTTTCAGTTTCAAGACCCTAAGGTAGGGTAGATGTGAACATATTTATAAGTAAGGCAACTGAATGTATTCTTTTAAGAATGTATACTCACTCAGTTTTAGTTATTAAATGGTTGGTCCAGGGAGAGAAAGGTTCTATTTTCGATCCATAATTTCACACATGTCAAGTTTGAGTTTACATGAAAATTCTAATAATGGTCTGTCTTTGGTGGTTTTCAAGATGCAGTGAGCATTCTAATTAGCAGCAAAGAAAGCACTGACCAACTCAGGGAAACACATACTTGCTGCCTGGCATGGAAAGGAAATGCTTTATTTCAGAAAGTCACTTCTCTTCATAAGCATGGAACAGTAAAACTGTTTTAAATGAATTCCATATGGCAACTGGGATGGATCTCAAGCTTTGGGCCATGTCAATTTGCAGCGCCAGTGAGAAGAGATTTGAAGCCAGTCCAACAAGTTCACAAATTTCTAGTTGGTAAATGGTTTGGAACTACTTATTATTACTGTTAAAAAAAATAACTTGTTTTACTTGAATACAGCATCTCTTCTCCAGTCTCCCCACGCTGTTGGATTGTGTGTGTCAATACAGCCATTTGTTCATGGTGCCATTTCATTCCATCAGTCAGTAAACAAATATTTATGGCATGCCTACTATTTTCCAGATACTATATTAAGAACCAGGAATATGTTGGTGAAAAAAAAAACACATTTGGGCCCTGCTCTCATGAAACTTACCATCTGGTCTCTTTTAACAATTAAGGAAATTAAATACTTGTCATTTAATTTCTCTGAGTTTGAACATCATTAGCTTGAAATAAGCATAGTGCTTACCTGGAAGGATTGTTGTGGGTATGCGATGAAACCATGACTACGAACCACCCGCAAGGTGCTTGGTGTGGAAGACTTGATAGAACCTTAATAAATGACAGCTCATATTCATTGTGAGTGTTTGGTCACTTGGTCATTCTGTGGGTTGAAGGATTACTGAAGCGGTTCTGGGTGAAGATTCACCCCGAGGAATGAATGTCTTTAGTCATTCACTGGGTGGGAAGAATGGAGAGTAACAGGCTACAAGGTTGAGCTTTTCTCATGTAAACATTTTAAAACGCAGTTTCAAGTACCTTCGAATGAGCGAGCAAAGTAAATTAAGCATGGCACTTCTAGAGCCAGCCTTGGGAATGTAAAGGTGCCTATTTCCTCTACCATTCTGAAATTATCAAAAGGCCAAGACACATGAGCAATTCTGTTCTCAGATTCCTGGAGTGAGGGATTCCATAGGTGAGGTTGAGTGACTTGAAAATCTGTTTATCTGTGTTAAAACACATCAACATGAGTCTGGATGTTAGTTTTAGTCAGCTGAGTTCAGAATAAATGGAAAAGATTTGTAAAGGGCATAACAAAGCAATGTTATTTTATTCCGTAATGAACACTTTGAGGTGGTTATTTCTGAAGAGTTTTTTGTGATATAAAAGTCTTCCTATAGTTTTTAAAAATGGAAATTTGACTGTGTCCATTAAAATTATTGTAATTTATTATCATATTGTCATAGATTGGAAGAGACTGAAAATCATTATCTTTGTCTATTCAGGCAGCTTTAACAGAAATACCATAGACCGGGAGGCTTATAAATCACAGACATTTATTTCTCATGTTTCTGGAGGCTGAGGACTCAAGGCAATGGCATATTCAGTGTCTGCTGAGGATTCACTTCCTGGCTCAGGGAGGGCCATATTTTTGTGGTCTCCTCACATGGCCGAAGGGTTGGAGTGTCTCTCTGAGGTCTCTTTTGTCAGGACACTAATCCCATTCACGAGGCCTCCACTGTTATGACTTAATCACCCCCTCCCAAAGGCCCCACTTCCAGTATCCTCACCTTGGGGATTAGATTTCAATTTATGAATCTGGGGAGGGGAACAAACATTCAGGTTACAGCAGCTTTACTTTCAGATTCATGGACCTGGAAATAAATTGCACACATGTGCTGCTTCATGATCTTTAAAATGCTTTTACACTTAACACATTTTATTCCTAGTAGGGCAGGAATTATTATCTCAACTTCATAGGCGAAGACATTGAGGCACACAGAGACTTACTCAGGATTCCATTGCTTGTTATGGACAGAAATCATATCTAGAAGCAGTTTTTCCTTTTCCCTAGCACTGGGCCATCGAACTACGTTTTGCTCTTTTATTCACATTGTCATGATTGGTTAGTACCAAACTCCTTTAAGACAGATGAGAGGTAATTAAGTTTGAGTCTCATCAAACAAGACATCCATCTATAAAGAGATGGATGTTGCAGGACCACGAAGATGACAGTCTTGAAAAAACCTCAGCCAAGAATAGTGCCGCACTAGCCATGGAATGAAAGCTGTGAGAACTGCAGATTCCAAAATGCTGTTAAACGGGGCTGCTGGTCCTCTTGCCAAAGGGGGAGCATGGTTATTTGGCTTGTGGGGATTTGTCTGTGCTTTCCCTGTCCCTACGTGGCTCCTGAGCTCCTGCTTCAAACCTCTCACCGTCCCAACTCGCAGTGGACACGACTCACATGTAATCACGAATCACGGTATAACACTTTCGAAGACTTGTTTCTGGGTAACCAGGGGTCCAGGTCTGAATTATTTACAGCCTGATCATCCTTCTTGGGAACACTCTGCCTCAGGTTACCTACTGCTGTCTGCATGTCTACCTTTTATCTTTGTAAACTCCAGATTCACAGTTTGTGTAGGATTGGATTGGGAGGGGGTGAACTGAGTATTTTATGACTCTTGCAAGTCAAATAGTTGAACTAAGAAGGGGCTGACACTCACAGCTACGGTGTGTTGGGAGACTGTAGATTTCGGTTATCCTAGCTTTTGCTGTCCCCAAGACAACAAAGTATTGGTAGCTGGCGATAAATGAAAGACTAAATTGCAAATTGAAGTGATCTACTGTTGCAGGATTGCAGGCTAGATTTTGGACAGGCAGCAACCTACGGCCACCCAGTGTGTGTTGGTCTCCCCTTTGGAGCCATTCTATTACTTAATTTTTAAAAAGATTTATTTATTTTTATGTACAAGCTAGGGTGTAGGCCAGAGGTGTGTGTGGGGGGGGTGGGGGGGTGAGAGGATTCACCAGAGACAGAGTGGGGAGCAAAACAGGCGGATTGACTGAAATACACTGCTGTGAGGAGCAGCGGGTGAGACAGGAGAGGTCTGCTGTGCCATGTGGGAAGTTCCCTGGCCAGGGATCGAACTCATGCTGCAGTGGCTGTGGATAGCTTCATAGTGCTGAGACTTAACTCCTTGCACCACCAGGGAGGCACACTTCTACTTTAACTAGAATCCTGCTGCTTACGGGCTAAACTAGTGGTGGCGTCCATTTATCCATCTTACAGGATGGCTCTAGGTAACTAACTACAGGACCATAATCTGAATCCTATATTGGTATAGGTCCCCAGGCTCATTAATTAATGACAGAATCGGAGAAGACTTCAACATCTCCAGATTTACCCATAGAAACGTGATGTATTTATTTCTCTGAGTAGATAACGATGCAAATAGCCAGTAATGAAGCTTTACATTTGATTAGCTTCTGCTCCAAGAATGTTTTGATAATAGTATTGTTTATCCCAAATCCTGATTGAAAAGGAAAGTGAGTAATATATTGATTAGAAATAAGGTTGGAAATCAGAAGCAAGGAACGGGGACATAAAAAGATATGTAAAGGTAGACCCTAATAAACAGAATTTACTATTATATATAAAACAGACAATGTCATATGTTTATGCCACATTTATTATTATACATAGCGTCAGATCCCCTCTTTGGTTACTCCCACACCTTCCTGCTGACACCATTGCAATTTTGGAGGTGGGGTGCAGGTATAGGGAAAAGATTGACAGTTGCTAGGAGTACATCTGGAAACGATGCAAAGGTGTTTATTGCAGCTTTATTTATAATAACCAAGTTTTGGAAACAACCTAAGTGCCCAATGGCAGATGATTGGATAAAGAAGATGCACATATTCCCAATGGAATACTACTCAGCTATTAAAAAAAAGATGAAATCTTGCCATTTTCGACAAGGTGCATGGAACAGGAAGGGATGATGCGAAGTGAAATAAGTTAGAAGGAGAAAGATGAATACCAGATGATTTCACTTACATTTGGGCTATAGAGAAACAAGACAAGGCTATAGACATAACCAAACCAAAACAAACCCTAGGAATCTGACTGGAGAATTGAGGCTACCAGAAGGGAAGGGTAGAGATGGGGAGTAAAGGGGGGAGGGTAAATAGATTATGGTGGAGGATTATTGGTGCTTTGGTGGTGGGCATGGTGTGGTAAAGTACACCCGAAGAGGTGTGATTTTATACCTGTAATACAGTGTAATATATAGTGTTGTAACCAGTGTTGTAACCTCAATAAAAATAGATTAAAAAATAATGAAAAATATATAGATCAGCGTTTCTCAACTCTCTCCCCACCCCCCATGATCATACTTGTAAGGAATAAGTTAAATTCGACCTAAGTGTCCCTAACAACAGGCATGAAATACGAAGGAATAAGATTGGGGGATGGGAGGAGTAGAACTGTGAAGGGCCACAAATCACTATAATCTCTAAGTTTTATTTCACCTTCCCCAAGAACCAATTTTCTTTCCCTTGAGCATGATACTGCCTTGTTGAAAATGGATGGTGCAGATATGTGAAAACAGATGATTTATGGCATATCTAATTATCTCTGGTTGTGGATATTGTTTCCATTATCCACATTAGTAACCTCTAACAGGAGAGCACTGAGGTCAGTTAAGTTCTTACTATGTGCTAGATACTGCTATGTGCTAGATACTTCCCATACGTGGTTTAGTTTTATCCTCACGGCAACCATGAAGTGAGCAGGTTACATAACTTTCCTTACAGTCACAATGTGGCTTAAGCTCCTGTCTTTAGACTGTGATCTTTCTAACACTATTTAGAAAGACAGTGTTGAAAGATGTGTGTTGTGCAGAAGGGATAAGGGTGGCTGTTTATTTTTTAAAGTTGATTTTGGTGTCTCTGGATGGTATTTTTGGCTACTCTGTGGCGTAGAATTAGAAGAGAACAATTTGATTAGAAATAAGTTTTGTCTTTCCTCTACTCCTGCGGTTTGAAGTATGTTCTTTAATATCATACAGAAATGACCTTAGCTTCTTTTTTTATTTAAAGATTTTTTAAAATTTATTTATGCATACAAGCTGGGGTATAGGCCAGAGGCATGGGGCGGCGAGAGGGTTCACCAGAGACAGAGTGGGGAGCAGAACAGGCAGATGGACAGAAACACACCGCTGAGGGGAGCAGCGGGTGCGGCAGGAAAGGTCTGCCGCACCATGTGGGAATCTCCCCGGCCGGGCGTCGAACCTGCGTCAGCCACTGCCGACAGCTCCACAGCGCAGCGCTTAACCGCTGTGCCACCAGGGAGGCCCGACCTTAGCTTCTTGACATGTGCCAAGATTCTGGAAACTCTGGGCTCCACACATTTGGTAAGACTAATGATATTATGTTCTTAACAGATTTTATAGGCCTTATCCTAATCACTACATAGTTGACTGTCTTTTAATTTTACCAAAAATTGCCTTCTTGTTGTGGAATGTGATGAGGACAGTGAGAAGAGATGGAGGGAATGTTAGGCAAGTGGAAAGAGCAATGGCCATTTGCACAGGATTGGCAAAGAAGGTGAAAATGAACTGTTTTTTGACATGCAGTACCTGAGAAGTGGCTGAGCATATAAAACCAAGCCAGGATGCTTTGACCTCCTCTGGGGAGAGAATAATCAGGTTGCCCTCCATGCTAGTGTAGATGATGTGGAAGTGTGTGTATGTGTGTGTGTTTGTGCTGTGTATGTAGATGTAGAAACAGCTGTTTCTTATCTGGACTGTGGCCTTTATATGTATTTTTTAAAGATTTATGTATTTATGCATACAAGAGCTGGGGTGTAGGCCAGACATGTGGGGGTTGAGAGGATTAACCAGAGACTGAAATACACTGCTGAGGGGAGCAGTGGGCAAGACAGAAGAGGTCTGTTGAGCCATGTGGGACGCTCCCTGGCCGGGGATCGAACTAGTGCTGCAGTGACTGCTGATAACTTCATAGTGCTGAGATTTAACCCAGTGTGCCACCAGGGAGGCCCGCAGGCTTTATATTTAAAACACATTATGTCCATACACCTGTGCTCTAACAGACATTATCTTTTAATTCCCACACTCCTGACACTCTTTTTCTCCACTTGACAGTGGTGCAAGTAAACCAAATTAGGATACTGGGTCCCAGAGTAGTTAGTGACTGAAGGATAGGTGTTCCCCCTGTTTTAGAAGTGAAGAAATTCAGCCCTTAAGAGCCACCCAAAACTGGAACTCAGACTGCCTGACTGGCATGTCGCATTATCTGTCTGCCATCTTTACTCCTTACTCTGCTTCTTAGAAAAAGAGAAAATGTGGGGCCTCCCTGGTGGCGCAACAGGTTGAGCGCAGCACTATGAAGCTATCCAGAGCCACTGCAGCACGAGTTCGATACCCGGCCAGGGAGATTCCCACATGGCGCAGCAGACCTCTCCTGCCTCTCCCGCTGCTCCCCTCAGCAGTGTACTTCAGTAGATCTGCCTGTCCTGCTCCTTACTCTGTCTCTGGTGAATCCTCTCACCGCTCCACACCTCTGGCCTACACCCCAGCTTGTACACATAAATAAATAAATATTTTTTAAGAAGGAGAGAGAAAATGTGAAAATATGTTGACATCTTCATCTGGTGGCCACAGAACCATTCTGGACCATAGATGAGCCCTAAAGAAAAGAGGAAGAGGGGAGAGTTGGCTCAGCAGAGCATGTCATGTTTAATGTAACAAAGCAGTGAATAGGAAATGGACTTAAAAAGGAAGATCTTTCTTGCAAAGTTTTTTGAAATAAGATACTTAGAGGATACATGAAATCATACAATGTTTATTTCCCCAAACCCAAAACCTCACTGAAATCTGACATTTGGTTTCTGGGATGCCAAAGGTTGACTCATTTTTTTTTAAAGATTTATTTTTCATTTATACATACAAGCTGGGGCACAGGCCAGAGGCATGGGGCGGCGAGAGGGTTCACCAGAGACAGAGTGGGGAGCAGAACAGGCAGATCAGAAATACACTGCTGAGGGGAGCAGCGGGCGAGGCAGGAGAGGTCTGCCGCACCATGTGGGGTTCTCCCCCGCCGGGCGTCGAACTCGCGTCGCGGGCTGCCGACAGCTGCACAGCGCAGCGCTTAACCGCTGCGCCACTGGGGAGGCCCTTGACTCATCTTTTTTTTTTTAATCTATATATTTTTATATCATTGTTCATTTTTGTACGATGTTTTGTACAATCTCCTCTCAGGTGTTGTCCCCATAAAATTCCCACCACCAAGACACCCCTGAACCATCACCACAGACCCTTGTGCTCTTCCCTCCCGTTTTGATCCCTTTGCTCTCGACTCCCCTGATGAGTGTCTCCGATTTATAGTTTGCCTGCTAGTTTTGAAGGTTGACCCATCTTGATATAGGAAATGAAGAGTGATTCTTGGTGTAAGGACATAGATTTCTCTACCATGTGGTTGACCTGGGTTCTAACTTGCTTTTCCATGGACATGCTGTGTGACTTGTTCAAGTCAAATCATGTCTTTGATATCCTTTAATGTAAAATAAGAGGAATTGCCCAGTTCCATAAGTCTTTGCAAGCTGGAAGACAGTTTGTTTTCTTATAACATTTAGGTGGTTTAACACAGCCATCTCCCCTGGTTTCTATGTATCACTCTGAAAGTTTTCAGATTTGTGACAGGTGGTTTTGTCTAGAAAGTTCATTTGATAGATAATAAAATATCCTTGGCTGACAGGAGGTAGGTGCAGTAATATGTATTTGCTGTTTGTGTATTAGATCTGCTGACATTGGTAATGTCACCGGGTGATTAATTTATAGTCAGTGTGTCCCATTGAAATATTCCACCTTTCCCACATATTTTATTTTATTGAATACCTGGATTCTGCTGAGGGTGAATGTTGGAAAGTATTGGTTTTTCAGTGCTAATATTTACAGTACAGCACGTTTCCCATAGGTAGGAATGATTGTCTTAGAGTGTTAGCATAACCCCTAGGACCTAGTATAGGCTTCTGTGATTATAATGATCTTGATTTGAAAAGACAGTTGTGTTTGGCTGGCAACCTCCCCACTTGATATTTTCCATATACACTTCTTTGTTGTCTCTTTGGAAGCCATGCAGAGCAGTATGTGCAGCTGGAATACCTTCTGTTCCTCGCATCCAGGTTTTCAACTGTGTCTGCATTGGCAGTGGGAGGACTGGAGGGTTAATATGCTGTGTTGCCTGAAGGAGTAAGAGCCCAATTTATTTTAGCAATCAAAAATCATCACAGGGAATTTATTGCAAATTATAACAAAGAGAAAAGCAGACACAAAAAGGAGATTTTTATCTTTGTCTGCTTTTTGTTTCAAGGGCTTGCTGAGCTTTATCAGTTTTTAATGAAGAAGGAAAAAGAAGACCTCTTGAAACCAGTGTGTTTGAATTTTATCTAGTTACCAAGATTCCCCCATGCATGCATATACTCTTCCCCCCCGCCCCCCACCTGACTAGCTCAAGGACGAGGAGATTTCTCTTTTTTTCCTCTTTTAAGGTATGCTGTAAGGGAACCTGGGCACAATTGAGAATGCGAATTTCACCTTCATCTAGGTTATTTAGAAAGAAGAGGGGACTTTGAAGCATGCTTCTTTCTAATCACACTTGGCGCTTCTGTCAGTTTGCTTGTGACTGATCTTGGCAGTTGTTGGAATGCTGGTGTTTAAGGAGGGTGCTGTGTCCATAGTTGAAAGCTCCAGTGCTCCCCACCTTAGCGTTCCCTACAGAATGCTGTTGATTTTCCGTGGTAGTTCTCAGGAAGCTCTTAGGGTCTGTGAAGAATTTTCTTGACTGTCGCTTTGAGTGGTTCCAATCTTTGTATCCTAGACCCCTTACCTATGTTTCAGGGCTGAAAAGACCTCCCGCCTGCAGCTCCCCAAGAGCCATGGTACACGTCTACAGAAATGGCCCCGTGACAGCCGTCTGAACACATGCCGATTGCCACGGAGGCAGGTGCCAGGAAAGTAGAAGGCTTCAGGCTGTGGGAGAGGGCCAGGAATGCTAAAGGACTCTACACTTTTGAACAGGAACGTTCTGGAAAATGGTTTTCTTTGTGTTCCCACTGAGTAGGTGTTGGGCACATGGGGATGACAAGCACCGTCCTGTGAGAGCACTTGTCCAGGGGCCCAGGCGGTGCTGAGAGAGGCAGTTGGAGACCCTTCTCGTTGATGCTTCATTTCCTGATTTTCAGACAAACCACATTCTTTCCAAAAGTTCGGTAAGAACCGACCATCTTTCGGGTCTCAGGTTAAGCACAGCGCGGAGTTGGGAGACATCGTCGCCGCGTGAGCTTTCTTTCTTAGCGTGCTCTGAAAAGAGCACAGCGTTGGCAGCGTTCTGTCCCCATACTTGTTAGACTCGGGGCTGGAAATGCTCCTAAAAGTCATCCACGCCATCCCCCCACCCCATCTGATGCACCATCTGCTTCTACAACAAAATTGTGATCCCTGCTTGTACACGTTGCTTTCAGAAATGGGCTTTGGAACCCGTTCCATACATCGAGTTGGCATTTTCTTCCCAATTGCTCCCATTCATCGGTCTGTGTTGGCTTTCTTGAAACCACAGAAAATCACAAAGAAGCCTGATTGTCGGCACTAGGCCAGTGTCTCCGAGCTCCGTGTGACTTCCCACCCACTCCTCCTGGTCTGCTTTGGGTTCTTTGAAGTGCCCCCGATGCAGCAGAGATGAAGCAAAGAAGAATGAAGGGATGCCTTTGAGATAACAGGAGAAGGACGCCAGTTTTATCCTCAGTCATGGTGTGCTTGGTTAACCGGAAAAAGACAGAGGCGCTGCAGCGCTGTTGCTCTGATAATGTGCTTGCAGTGCATTTTGATTCTTCCTTTTCTTTTTGTTCCCTCCAAGTGAAGTAGGTTCCAGTTCCTCTATAATCCTGCTAAAGGTACTCAGATATGGTGTCACTTGTCATCTTCTTCTGCTTTATACTCTACTTTGATTTGATAATACAGCCCAAGATCCTGTTGGTTTTACCGATGGCGTCATCATACTGGAATTTCCTGTCAGCCACATGTGTCTTTATTCCTTGCAAATGCCTTCCCTGTATCTGTAAAGGTAGTTTTGTTGACCCAAGTCAAAATCTTACCTTTACTCCTATTAATTTCATCTGGAATGAATTCACATCACTGTAGTGTGTTCTTTTTGGACCGACCGGATTGGCACTCACCATAACGCCAGCACAGCTCAGCTTCATGCTTGAGCTTCTTTGCTTCTAGTGGACAGTTATTAGCAAATGACATTTCCTCTTACCTAAAGTGAGTCATTTCCTTGGGCTGACCTGGACTTCTGTGGCAGGTGGCTTGGTGGTCATTAGGAGGTGCTGTGCTTTGTCTACTTTACTTTGCTCTCTTTAGACTTTTTTGATACTTTCTGACTTCCCTAGTAGAGAACTGCTGTGATCTCGAATAATATTTCTATCCACCCCCGTCCAATCAGATGAGCAAGAGAGAATTAGGCTAAGCACCACTACAAATGATATCTCCAAATGACACATCAACAGAAGGGAACGTATTGACTCCACAGAGGAGCCCTGATTTTGGGGAGGAGGGCAAGGAAGACTAGATTGATGCTTGGCAAGATCCATTCCCTAGAAGCATAATTCCAGTGCTTCCAGTTCACATGCCTGGACTGAGACAGAGAGTCACTGCTCACAGTGGGCAGATCCAGCTCTCTATTGGGATCTGTTTTAAGGAGCATTTTTTTTTTTTGGCCTCTGTTCTGATTTCTGCATCAGGCTGAGCAATGCTCCAGTTACTAGCTGAGCAACCACAGTTTCTTCACTGTTGGGCAAGATCATCCAACCCTGATTTCAGCTTTCATTTACATTATAACCTACAAACAAATCCCATGAGATGAGCTTGGTATATGAATCCACATGCGGCAGTTCTGATGTCTTAGGTATGAGTCATCACTAGAGAATGAGGTATTCCATGCAAGTGAAATTAACAAATAACAAAAGTGTTTGACTTTCAAAGGCCAAATTGTGCATTTTCTCTTTTTATTGATGTAATGTTAATTTACAACACTGTATAGGTTTCAGGTGTGTGACTTCTCACCTCAGCAACTGTATATTTCATACCACACACACCACCAAATGCCCAATCACATCTGTTAGCAGCAAGTTATTACCTCTTCCCATCTGGTAACCACCATTTTGTTGTCAGGGTCTGAGGGTTTGTTTTTGGTTTTGTTGTGTTTGATTGGTTGCTTTTGCTTTTCTTTATATTCCACAAATGAGTGAAACCATATGGTGTTAGTCTTTCTCTTTCTGAGTTATTTCACTGAGCACAGTCCTCTCATGGACCAACTGTGTTGTCACAAATGTCAAGATACTGCCTTTTTTATGGCTGAGTAAGATTTCATTGTGTATATGTACCATATCCCCTTAATCTATTCATTCATTGTCAAGCAGTTGGGGGTTTCTGTATCTTGGCTATTGCAAATATTACCTCAGTGAAATTAGGAGAATATATATCTTTTTTAATTAGTGTTTTCATGTTCTTCTGCTAAATACTCAAAAGTGGGATTACTGGATCATATGGTAATTGTATTTTTAATTTTAGTGGGACCCTCATACCTTTTTCCAAAATGGCTGCACCAATTTACATTCCCACTAACATTACATGACGGTTCCTTTTTTCCCACGTTCTCTCCAACACTTATTTTTGATAATAGTCCTTCTAACTGGTAATCCATTTTAGGTGAAATCCATTTTAGGTTAGAGTTGCATTTCCCTAATGATAAGTGATATAGAACAACTTTCCATATGTCTATTGGCCATCTTCCCATTTTTAAATTGGTTTTTATGTCTTTTTGTTGCAGAGTTGTATGAGTTGTTTATGTATTTTGGATATTAATCTTTTACTGATACATGATTTGCAAATATCTTTTCCCATTCAGTAAATTGCTTTTTTTTTTGTTTTTAAGGATAGTTTCTTTTATTGTGAAAAAGCTTTTTAGTTTGATGTAATCCCACTTGTGTATATAATTTTTTATTTCTCTAGCTGTTGGAGACAAATCTACAGACATCACTAAGGCTGATGTAAAAGAACTTACTATCTAAGTTTTCTCCTATGTATTTGATGGTTTGAAGTCTTTAATCTATTTTGAATTGATTGTAATATGTAGTATGATATAGTGGTCTAGTTTCATTTTTTTGCGTGTGGTTATCCAGTTTTCCTAGAACCATTTGTTAAAGGAACTTTCCTTTCTCTATTGTATGTTCTTGGTGCCTTTGTTATAAATTAGTTGCTCATATATGTATGGCTTTATTTCTGGAATATTGATTCTATTCCATTGAGCTGTGTGCCTGTTTTTCCACCCCAACACCATACTGTTTTGATTATTGTAGCGTTGTAGCATAGTTTGAAGACAAGGTGTTTTTTGTTTTTGTATCTCAGGATTGTTTTGGTTACCGATCTTTTGTGGTCCCATGGAAATTTTAGCATTGTTTTTGCTTCTGTAAAAAGTTCCTTTGATAAGCACTGCATTGAATCTGTGTATTGCTTTAGGTAAAATGGCCTTTTTGATAGTATTGATTCTTGCAATTCAAGCACAAAATATCCTTCCATTTCGTTGTGTCTTCTTAAATTTCTTTTATCGGTGTCTTTTACGTTTGAGTGCATAGATCTTTCACTCCCTTGGTTAAATTTATGCCTAAGTTTTTAAATTCTTTCAGCTGCTATTGTAAATGGTATCGTTTTCATCATTTCTCTTTGTGTTAGTTCATTGTTTGCATATAGAAACAATATATTTTTGGGCCTCCCTGGTGGCGTAGTGGTTAAGCGCTGCGCTGTGGAGCTGTTGGCAGCAGCAATGCGAGTTCGCCGCCCAGCCCGGGAGAATCCCACATGGTGCGGCAGACCTCTCCTGCCTCACCCGCTGCTCCCCTCAGCAGTGTATTTCTGATCTGCCTGTTCTGCTACCTGCTCTGTCTCTGGTGAACCCTCTTGCCACCCCACACCTCTGGTCTGTACCCCAGCTTGTATGTATAAATAAATAAATCTTTAAAAAAAAAGAAACAATATATTTTTGTATATTAAGTTTGTAGCTTGCAACTTTACTGTATTTATTTAAAAATGTGCAATATTTGATCTTAAGTTGTAGAGTAGAGGTCAGCAAATTTCAACTGGCGAAGCCACATCTGTCTTGTTTCCTGTCTTTCTATGACAGAAGCTAAGTACGGTTGAAAAAAATCTAAAGAATACTTTGTGACATGTGAAACCTATATGAAATTCAAATTTCAGTGTCCAAAAATAAAGGATTATTGGAATGCAAGCCACATTTATTTGTTTACATGTTGACTATGTTGTGTCCCTGAAATAAAAGCAGAGTTGAATAGTTGCACTAGAAACTGTATGGCTTACAAATCCTAAAGAATTTACAATGTGATCTTTTACCAAATAAACTTGAGAACTCCTGGTTCAGAGTATAATTTTTGTAAAGGACTCCTCATTTTGAGACCTCTAATATTTTGGGGAGGTGGGAAAATAAACTTTTAATGAATAGCATGTTTAATGGGAGACTTGTATTTGAGTGTGGACTCAAGAAAGGAACTGTGGTGAATTTTTAGCTTGCTAAATAAGGCATCTATTTCTATACACAAACTCATAGTCTTGAAACTTCAAGGAATATTTCAAGAAAGTTGCTGAAACTGATGTACTGGGCATTTCTGGAATCTTTATATGAACATCTAATCTTTTCAATCTGTGGTTGTATAGGAATGTCCATAGGTATTTAAAAGGATAGCCTCCTGCTTCTGAAGAGACCTGAGGATTAGTCAGTTATTCACATTCATTCAACAGGATTCTTGTACACTTACTATGTGCCAAGCAATAAGTGTGGTGAACCTTTCCAGAACTTTTTCTAAATGCAGGATTTAGGAGCCTTCTGCAACTTTTTGCAATTAATCTGACATTAAGTTAGCTTGTTCTTTTTTGGATTATGGCGCATCATATTCCTCATATACATATGTTAGGAAGCAAACTAACATTTCAGATGCATGTTTATATATATGTGTGTATATACACACACAGACATATATATGTATACACCCACATACATATATATACACACACACACACTTGAATTAAACGCACTTTTAACTGAAAAGAATAAATTGCGATTTGTTCATCTATATAATTTGTATGTTCAGGGTTAGACATTAGAGTTATCAGTGATTATCATTCTCTTAAATCAACCTCTCTCTGTGGTAAATGTACACACACAATTATATATTTATAAAATTATGTATATTATAATTCTACATTGCTATATAACATATTTATTTCCCCCCAGAATTTTGTTTTTAAACTTTGGAGAGACTATTTTAGCACCCAGAACATTAGAGTTTACCAGTTTATTTAGGGTACCACTGTGATGGCTGCTTCACACTGCTGATTCGTGATGAGCTGAGTCGTGAGCATATCCTTCAATCTCTTTGTGGATTGACTTACTGGTCTGTCTATACACATTGTCTTGGATTTAAAAACGTACAAAGGATTAAGCCAGGGCAGTTGTATACTTCTATGGAGATAAGTTTCTCCTTAATATTTACAAAATCTCCTCGTCTTACCTTGATTGTTCTGGTTGCTCTGCTAAACACTAAGGAAATGCTGATATTTTCAGAGCAAATACTGAACATGTGAGTGCGTGGTACAGTACCTAGTAACATTGTTGGGACATGAAGACACACTAGTTAGTTAATTGTCATATGATCAGTTATTTGTTTTTGAAGGGATTTTTAATATTTTTATTAGAAAGGCTACAAATAGAGGGGTAGACATCAGTTCAGGTAGCCTTCAGGACTGGAAATGGATATACCAATCATGAAGAATTTAATTGCAGTATAAAATGGTCACTTGTCATATGGAAGATGAGGCAGATAGCCAAGTTGTAGGTGGAGCCTCTTCCTGTCTACAGATGCCCAAAAGGGTGGCTGCCATTGGGGGGGGGGGGCTGCTTGGAATGAGCCTAGAAGCCCAAGTTGTGGCAGGTGTGTGTAAACAAATAGCTGTAAGCACAAAGCAGGAGTGTCCTTGTGTCAGTGTGGGCTGGCTCTGCTTTGCAGAGAAATAGAGTGGTTTCTGAGTATACTTGTCTTAGAAGTGCATTATTGTTCAATCATTAGCTTTAGATCCAGAGACTTCTAATGGAGCTAGAATGGCTCCTCCAAATAGAACTTATAATGGGATCTCTCTGATTCCAAATCTGTGTTGAATTGCAGGTATGAACCAGACAGGTTCAATCAGCTTAGGTGCGATGGTACCCTCACGTCGGAGTAGTTGCCAGGAGCCGCATCTGCTGGGTGTGGGTTAATCCATGAGGCTGTTCTGCTGGTTGTACGGGGATGCTCCGTCTTCACCCGCAGAGCCATCATCACCAGCGCGGGCAGGGACCAGGGAGGAAGAGAACAGACTGGCCTCCAAGCACTGTTTTCTTTCCATCCTGCTCTCTCGGGATTTTCTGGGAATAAAAAGGGAAAAATATTTTTCTCATCGTTTGGCAAAACATTTAATTAGAGCTGGTAACGAAAAGTCAGCCCAGTAGCACGATGCTTTTATGTGATGACTTAGACTTAACATATTTCAGGGTACTTGCTCACAAGCTGTTTGGTGATTAGGGAGCAATCTACTGAGCAAGGGAGATAAATAAATAAATAAATAAATAGAACCACAGTGTGCAAAATGAATGTGCTGAAGTTAAGCTACATGTAATTGTCTCAAAACCAAAACTGAAGATCTGTGGTCACTACAGAGAGACAGAAAACCTGGAGCATTTGCCATCCTGAGCTATTGTGTGTGGTGCTGCGTGGAACAGCTCAGCCTTGGCTGGCCACTGGCGTGCGGTGGGGTGAGTGGGTCTCTTCAGTGTGGTTGGTTGACGGAGTGAGCAAATTTCTCAAATGTTTTTTCTCCCTCCCCCTTCATATAGACTAAAACTCTAAATTCTTTGGGCTGAATTTTTCTAACCTTTAATCCTCTGTGTTGTGTGTCACGTCTTCATAGCTGGTTTCCTTCTTAATTTCTTTCATCTTCGATCTTTTTAGACTTCAGGAGATGCAATTGCTTTGTCTTGCCTTTGATCTTCACCTGATGGGTGTCAACGGTGTCCATCCGTTACATCTGTTACTCTGAGAACACGAGATAAAAAGTTTAACCTCTTATGGTAGGCCTATAGAGTATAAGAATAATGGGCTGATTGGGGTTTATAAGTCTGCTTTATAAGAAAAAAAGTAAAGCTTTCTTTTTGTCTTAATAAAACATGACACATGGCTGCTTGCCTTTTTCACTTGGTACTTGGGTATCAAGTTAAACTCAAAGCTGCTTCTGAGAATCATCTATGCAGTAGCTTCCCATTGTAGATGATGGGTCCCCAGGCTGACTGTTACAAACCAGCACCCTTCCAGTTTGCTCTCAATTTTATTGAATCTCATCGCCAGCAGGACGTGTTTTTGTTCTCTTCTGATGATGAGTTTCATTGCTAGCAACACCTCTGTGCCCTTGAACCCCACGACCAGTATCTCTGCTATGGTTCATGCTACAGAAAGGTCAGTGGTCCCTCTGCTGCCTATTTTGATGCCCATTAAACTGCGCATTTGCAGTATGCAAAGTGTTTTCTACAGAGGAAATGCTGGAGAAGCGTTTGTAGAATACATGAAGGCCCAAGACTAAGGACTAAACAATATTTATGTTGATTATAGGTAACACTCTTGATTTGGGAAAAGGACCAACTCCATATAGGAAGTGTAGTCTCACTGGAGAGTTTTGGAGAAATGAGTAGTACATCTAACAGACATCATTGGAGTTTTCTGAAAGCTGATAGTCACAATTCCTACCATGGTATGAGAACGAGTATGAGCTCATTATTTCTCATAAAAATCAAGTTAGAGGCAGAATTTCTTCCAAAGTGTGAAATTTTGTTAGGTCTCTCTCATTGGGCATTTATACCTAGAACCTAAGAGTAAGTTTGTTGCACTTTAAAAAAAAATGAAGCTCTGTAAAACCTTCTACTGACCTGAGATATTTCTCCATTCACTTCAGGACTTTTATGAAGCAGCCCTCTGATGTTCATAAGAAACAAATCTTGTATTGTGTATGAGAGAATATTATAAAATCTTCGGTATAACCACTTTATTAAGAACAGGGAGCATACAACTTGATTTAAGAATAAATTCTAACGGGAGGGGATTATGTTAAGCAACATAAGTCAGAAGGAGAAAAACAAATACCAGATGATTTCACTCATGTGGAATATGGAAAAACAAAACGAAGGAACAGACAAAACTAAACCAAAACAAGCATTAGAAATATGACTGGAACTGACCCTACTAGAGGGGGGAGGTAGAGAGGGGTGGGGTGGGAGCAAAGGGGGAGAGGGGGCATAAAGGAGGACTATGGTGCTTTGGTGATGGGTGTGGGATGGTAATTTGTATCTGTAGAGATGTGAACCTGTTTTCCAGTATCATAAACCGGTGTTACCTCAATAAAATAAAAAACAAACGAGATAATACAAGTCAAAAAAAAAATGAAAGAAGTCCTAACGTGTGTTTTTGTGCCCACATGTATCCGTTAGAATTCACTTCTGTTCCCAGTCGTGGCACAGTAAGGGCACAATGGACGTAGAAAGGGGGGGCACAGGGGGAGAAGGGAAGAGAGGAAAGTAAAACCAATATATCCTCAGCACCAAAATGTATCAGACACCTTGCTAGGTGTTTTTACACGCACACTTTCATGTAATCGTTCCAGCATCTTTGGAATGTACACACTTTTAAAATCTCAACAATGGTAATGTGTGGGACTTTTTTTATTTAAGAGAGACAGAAGGAAAGATGAAGAAGAGGGGGAGGAGGAGGATGGGGAGGAGGGAGACACACAATGCCTAATTTCAAAATGTTTGAACTTTTGGGAACTGGTTTATCTCACTCTGAGTTCCCCCCTGCCCATTCACCCAACTAAGTCCAATTGTGAAAAGAACTGGCTCTTGGCAGAGTAGGGTGGGTGAGAAGTAAGAGGGACTTGCTTCACAGTCAGGGGCTGGAGGATGAGGACCAGTTCACAGCTCTTAAACTGCTCTCAGTAACTCTGCTGAGGCTCTCTTTTTTTCTTTTGGAGGGGCCATCAGGATAGAGGCTTTCTTCTAAAGAGGGCACCCCACTTCCATGGGGCTCTATTTTTCACCCTTCTGTTCTGGTTCCAGAACACCATGGTTTTGAACGACGCTTGCTGTCGGCAACACCCTTAATGGTGGTGTGAGGTGGACTGCTCTTCCCTCCTCGCTGGTCACCTGCAAGTGCATTCATCAACTAAGGGTGCAGAAATCCAGAATCACTTTTTCCACATCCAAGTGTGATTCAATAAAAAGAAAACCTTGCATTCATTTGGAAGTAATACACGAAGCTTTGGAATTTCTGTGTAAGTCCTTTCGTAGTGGCAAAAAATAAAATCCCAGTCTACTTTCAGTTCACATATTATAATTTATAATTCTGGGTCCTAGGAGCCAAGGCCCCCTTAGACCACCCCTTTAATCCAGGCCTATCATTTGGAGATCTCAAAGCTCCCTTGTCTGTAAACACCATCTGGTGCTAGATAGTGAAAGTGAGATGCATTGCTAATGAGCTGCATGCTTGTGGATTTACAGAAACCAGGGGCAGGTCTTAGGATTTCACTGAATAAGTGACATCTTCGACAATAGCACTGATGTCTTTCCCTGGCAGGAAAAGGGTGGGGAAGGGAGGGAAGACGATGGGGGAGGGAGGGACCGAGTGGGTTGTGAAACCTTGCTATCAGCTCGCCAGAACATGGTGATCTGGGGGGTGGGTAGCCAGTTCACAGATGAGTAAGATGGTTAAAGAATTCCCCATAATTAAAAGGATGTTTTTGTGGAAGAGTGGCATTTGGCAGAATACTGCCATAAAAACATAATTACTGCAAAATATACTGTATTAGGCCAAATAGCCACTGTGATGATTGCAGCCATGCCTGTGCCATAAAGAAACCGGATCTTTCTTTCATGGGGAGGAAAAACAGAGATATTATGTCTCTTGGCATAGTCATGTTAATTGTTCCCAGCGAAGTCATCAATTAAACAAATCTTACAAGATGAGGCAAATAATGTGCAGAGGATGGCCAGCAGTTTGTGAGATGAAAGCCAAGAATCCTCTTGGGCACCTGCAGTCGTAGTTCTAGAAGAGTACAGACCAGTTTGAACGAGAGATTTTATCTGAGTTGTTGGATCTTCTCCCAAAAGGATGTCGAGGGTGGAGGAAAAGCAGGGCTGTGCGAGCTGTAAAGGGTCCCGCTGAATTGCTGGCTCGTGACTCTGCACGGAACTCGGTTACGGTGAAGCCAGGCTTTCTGTTCATTTTCTGGCGGGTGGGGTGAGGCCAGCGGGGCAGTAGCTGTCCCATGTGGCCAGGAGTCCATTTTTGCTTCGGAGCACCTGTCCCAGAAGCCATGGGGCCATTTCTGATTCGGTCTCTGCAGTCTGCACGTGATGGAGCAGCATCAGATAGTCCGAGGGTGGCATCTGTTTCCACACAGGCGGGGCTTTGCTGTGTTCCTGGCCCATCGTCTTCCTTGCATTTCCTGGAGGAACTACTGGAATCACAAATCACAATTTGCGGCTCACCCTGGGTAATGAGTCATTGGATGGAATTTCATTTGCTAGATTTAAAGAGAGTTAGTGTTGATCTATGAAGCCAGATGATTTAAGAAATTGAAGCAGTAACAAGTAAATTGCTTTTCTCTTGTACTGCAAAATGCTTTCTAGGCGTTTTTGGCTTTTCTTTTTAAAATGGATTTATAATACCATTTCTCTCCACCTCAAGGCTCAAGTAAACCTCTTTGCTCTGATGAATCCTAAATGGCTCCTCATTGTCCAATAGAATTTTTAATATCTCGTTTTAGACTGTGGAAGCTAGAATTGTTAATTCTATAGGAAACACAAATGAACATGCCTTTCCTTTTTGAGGCTTTATTTCTTGAAACTTATTTTATGAAAAAACCATGTGCAATCAAGTTCAAATTCCTTCGCTGTAGCTCATGCGACAACCATGGACAACCAAGTTCAAATTCATTAGTCTTATAGTCAGTCAGTAACCAACCCACACTCACCTGCCTTTCTTTATTTGTCCATCTGGCAAGCACTAGGGAGGGAGGGCTTAGGGTGTGTCCTGCGCTGTGATAGTTGTGAGAGGGGAGACAGGAAAGAAGAAGCAACTTGGAGCCGCTGGGCAGGACAGGTGCAGCGGACATGGGCTGTAATAGATGATCCACGTGTGCTCAAGTGTTTGCCAAGTGCTGTGGGAAGAAGGGAGCACTCGCACAGTAAGCAGCATACCCCGAGCGAGCTGGAAAGGAGAATTTCTCTGCTTGGGAGATGGAGAGAGGGAAATAGCCTTTTCTGTCATCTTAAGTTCTTTTTTCCATCCTTCTTATGGACGCAGGTTTCCCCCCCAGCACCGTGTTCCCAGGACCCTCGAGAGTTGCTGGGGTTAGGGACAAATTGCAAATGACACACGATAAAGAGCTCTACTTCAGGGCCTCCCTGGTGGCGCAGCGGTTGAGCGCGAGATGCGAGTTCGATGCCCAGCCTGGGAGAATCCCACATGGTGCGGCAGACCTCTCCTGCCTCGCCCGCTGCTCCCCTCAGCAGTGTATTTCTGATCTGCCTGTTCTGCTCCCCACTCTGTCTCTGGTGAACCCTCTCGCTGCCCCATGCCTCTAGCCTGTACTCCAGCTTGTATGTATAAATAAATCTTAAAAAAAAAGATCTCTACATCAACTGTTTTAACATCACAGAAACTCCATAGACAAGCAACCAACCGGATCTCAAGCTCACCGAGGCAGAGACTGTGAGACTCAGTATCTGTGACCCCAGAACCCAGCACAGTGTTCCAAATGGCTGATGCTTGATAAATGTTTCTAGCTGCCCGGGGCAGGGGTGGGGGGGCAGGGAGAGACATAGCAGCTGACCCCACTTCGGGGATTCTGGAACTGTGCTGAAGAATGTGCAGGGATTTATAAGATCTAGAATTTGAAAGGGTGCTCGGGCCAGCGCAGGGCCCTTGCTACCCGCATGTGTGAATGTGTGAGGCATTGACGTAGGAGAGGAACATGAGCAAGGCGGATTTCTAGTGAGTCTGACCTCTGAACCACAGGGGCCACTGGGTGAGCCTGGGATTTGGTGACGGCAAGGAGACATGTAAATGTATGAGAATTAAATTCATTCTGCTGCAATTAGATGAGGATTTTCAGGAAGACACTGAGATGCGGCATAATCCTGGGGTATTGTTGCAAGGAGCCGCTGCCAGTTCCGGGTTGCACTCGGGGTTGTCTCTGTGGGCCTGTTTGATGTCATCGGTGCTCCTCCTCCTCCTCCTCCTGTTATGCTGCGCATCCCCACAGCTTTACATCTCTTGTATTTCCGCCGTGGTGGCCTTTGTAAGACATAAGGTGAGCAAACTGCTTATTAAGGTGAGACAATGGAGGCCCCATTTTAAAAAGGTTAAGATGTACTCGAAAGTGTCAGCGCATCCGGGAATCGTGAACAGTGCACGCGGTGCGCAGCCTGCTATTTCCCAAAGGCCACACTAACCTTTTCAAGCATGGAACAGGCTAAAAGGAATGGATTGGCTCACCATTTGATGAGAGAAGAAATCTTTTAAATGCTTATTTTTATTTGCTCGCTGAAAATCATCTCCGTGGAGCTCAACATCGGGAAATGAATCCTGAACATTTTAGCAACTCACTTAAAATACCATTAGAAAGCACTTGGGTTATTAAAAGCTGCAAACAAAGCACGAGGAGCCCTCTGGCGCTAATAACACCTAGAGAGAAAGTGGAAGCCACCTATACCCTTATGTTTGCCAAAAATGTCTTTGAATTTAAACTCTTCATTGTTAAGGAGGGAAGCTTAAGTTTTGCCAAACCTTTTCCCCCCTCTAAGTACACCCACTTTTCCATGTAATTGGCTCAATGCTGTTATTTGCATAATTGTCATATTTTTCTGCTTCCCAAGAGGTCTGTTAAGCGTAAAGGTGAACTACAAAGCGTTGACAAAGTGCACATTTATGTGTGATGTGCAATTCTCAAATCATGAAGAAAATTATATCGTTTCCATTGAGTTTATCTTACATTTGGAAACGAAGCATTCAAAACTCATTGCCCCCTGAGAAGGATTGAACCTGCTTCCTTTAACGGGGCCAAAGAGCAATTTCCTGAGCCTTGGGTCTTCAAATAAAGATGTTGCCATGGGCCCTGACTTTACCAATGCACTTAAAAGCGTTTTTCCTTAAGCTTTGGTTTTACAGTAAGATTTTTAAGTCGGAATCAGGGATTTCATCACAGCTGGACTTTGTGTTAGCGATGGGGTCTCAGGCAAATCTGGCAAATCCTTCACCCTCTCTAAGTGTCAGTTTGTTGAACTGTTTAATGGGGATATCTTTGACTGCCAAAGGTATTGGGTATTCATGAATAAGGAAGTATGTTACTCAGGTCTGGGCACATTGTAGGTGTTCTGGTAAATCTGGGATATTGCCTCTTTTAATCCTATAGTGGTTGGCATTTTAATGAATCAGAACACTTGAACTTGGGAATGGGAAGGTCTGGATTTGAATCCAGCCACTGGTACTTTTTTGAAAGGGGAAGGGGCTCAGAGGACTCTGTGATCTTTGGCAAGTTATTCAGCATGGCAACTTTAGTTTCTTCATCTGTCAAGGAGGGACAGATAATGGAAATACCTATCTCTGAATTTTGTGTGTGAGAACGAAATGAGATAGTGCATATAAAAACACATAAGTGCTAAATGAGTGGTTCCAATAGCTGGTCCTCGGTCCTTCACAGCATTGAGTATCAATTCTTGATGTTCCTTCCAGATTTGCTGGGTTTTGTCCCATCACTTTTCATATGCAGAGAGGGTGAGTGGAATGTGCAACTTCTCTTCCTATGAATGCCCCTGGACATCTCTTGCTGACTTCCTTCCTGAGTAGGGACCAAATTCTTGGAGGTTGCCTGACTGCTGTGTGCTTTCTGGCTACAGCCTGCAGGCATCAGGTTGCAGTGTGGAATGGAGTGCCGGAATTCTGTGTGTGTGATAGCGATCATATCAGGAAGATAGTAGGACACCAAGCATCCGGCATCTGACAGCTTGTCACACAGGTCTCCTTTGAGCCCTAGTTTCTCCTTGACAAGGTTAGCCACTCGTGCCAAGGGTTCCATGGATAGAAGTCTAGCTGATCAGTAAACCCTGACAAAGGAGGAGAAATATAGACTGGCAGGAAGGCTGGTGACGCCCTCATGTCACAGAATGGGACTTGCATTCATATGACTGAACCTTTCTCACCAGTTGTTTTTGTACCAAGACCAATGCAGTTCAAACTGATCAGGATAAAGGGAACTGGGAAAGTGTCTAAATTTCCAATAATAGATAGTCAAATATCATAAAGCTATTTGATGGACTATTAAAAGATCATTGTTTTTAGGGAAAATGTGGTATAGTAATTAACATTAGAAAATGCTTAGGTTGTAATGTAACTTTTTCACTGTTTTTTTCCTATATTTTCCACAGTTATCATACGTAAACTTTAATATTTCATAATGAAAAACTATTTAAAGGAACAAAATAAAATGAATTAACATTTTCATCTTACAGAAATTAAAATGTCAATAATAAACTATAGGGAATAAAAATTGTATATGCACTAAGTGAAAATATAGCATAAAGTATATGGCCTGGGATACTCTGGATTAAATAGCAGTACTCAGCCCTTTCATTAATATTTTAGCCTTTAATAGAATTATCAAACATATGGTAAAGATATGAAATAGGAGACAAAATGGTTGGAAATGGGGGAAATCAGTGGCAAATCTCATAATCTTAATAAAATTTTTTCCTCAGAATTGATGTTCACTACAATTTAGATTTATAGCTTTTGAAAGTTTCAGAATGTAAACTAAAAATTCTCTCTGTAATTATATGGGAGGAAAAAATAATTTCCCCCTTTACCTTCTCTGTAACTGGGACTGACAGATTATATTAACAAAAGACAGATAAACAGGTGAAAAGGCCTACAAATTTTATTTGATGCAACATTCTACTTTTTATGTGCTTGCGAGCCTTCCTAGAAAAAAAATTAGGACCACGAAAGGCAGTGAAACCTGGGGGTTTATATGCCATTTTAATTCTGTAATTCTTATGACAAAGTGGCATATTTGGGGGTGACATTCTGATCCCCTTCAGAATCATAATGCACCCCCAAATTTACCTGTCTTGATGTTCGATCCATGTTATAATTTTAAGCAGGAATTATATTAGCCTTTATTAAAACATTCAGATAAGTGATCTTCAAATGATTAGTACTTAAGGACTGGTAGGAAGATGAACTTCTTCAAGTGAGTAATTGAATAAAATCTATTCTTTCCATTCAAGCTTCACTCTGAAGCTCAGTGACTCCCTAGCTGTCCCTCCCCTAAGCACAGTAACACTTATTATTATCCTTTGTCTCACATAATTTTGTCTTCTTTGCCTTACCTTTACTTAAAACGTGTGCTTGCTCTACAGTTTCTTCAGTTAAAGAACTCTCAAGTCCTAAAAACTGCAGTGAGCAGAGAATGTGCAAAGCGATCATATTTATACAGCACCAGACCCTGTGCGACATTGCTGCCATACTTTTTATACCAACAGGCCAGGAACAGCTGTCTCGCTCAACTTTGGGGTCCAGCTCAGCTGTTTTGTATTCATCCTGTTGCTTTAAGCATCTGTTGACAGGTGGAAAAGCTCACTGTGAAGAGAACCATTGTTGCCTTGGGTGGCTTCTGCCTCAGACAAGCCTGACCCCTTTGTTTGCCCCTGGAACAGAACTTGTGCGTTCTTCCCAACCCTCATTAAGTACAGCTGTTGGGCACATTTTAGTAGATGGGAACCATTTCCCTCGCATCTCCATTCTGAGAACTGAGGAGTAGTGTCCACAATGCATTTTGATGAGGCCCATGTGTTGTGGAATGTCTGTGAATGGCTGGGCCTTGTGGAGGAGAAACCAGCACGTTACTAGCCCTCCTTGCCTCAGAAACAGAGCCTTTCGCCAGAATCCTCTCTTAGGCGCCCATTTTCAGTCAGAGACCTGGGAATGGAAAGGCTCTTTTGTTGTAGACCTCCATTTTACAGATGAGGAGACCTGTGTTCCGGTAACGGTCTTGCTTTTAAGCCAAGTCAGTCAATGAATTTTGTTTTCCCATATAATAATGTCCCAGTATTCTAGAGTTGTTTCCTAGCCTCTCTTTGTCATGTTTCTGAAAAACCTCTTTCTCTTCATGGTTATCATTTGGGCCTTCATCCAGCATATTGAAATTATAGATTAGTCACAGGATTTATACTTAGGTTTCAGAGAGCTACAAGGAAGAAAAAATTTGCAAAAATGTTTCTTGAGACTTGTTCTTTGAAGTCTTGAGAGTAAAACTCAACAACCACCAGCTCTTTGTCCCCAACCCAGCCTAGCACTATTTTCGATTGTATTCTCTACATGTCACCATTCCCGTGTGTGGTTGGAGAAAAGTCCCTGTGGATTAATGGAATTATGTATTCACTGGGGAAAAAGCGCCCTGGGAATGTCTATATTGGGCGTAAAATCTTGGGCCTGGAGACCTCCCTAAAGACTTTGCAAGAGCAGTTCTTTTTCGAGACCAAGTCTTCAATCTTATAACTAGACTATCAACCCCGTGATAGGCCTCTTTGAAGGAGGCCTCATAAAGACAAGGTTCAGGCACTTTGTAATGGTTTTAGCTAATGGAAAACCTGAAGGCAAAAAGTGAATTTGTTCTCAAACCTCATACAGGTAGAAAGGAGAAAATCTCTCGAAGTTCTGGGAAGTGACAGGAATTTTAAAATTTTGGTTTGAAATGCAAGAAATAGCAGGGAATAATGAAAAACACTTGACAAATGCTTGCCTTTATGATAAGCAGTGTAAAAATATCAGTCTCAACTTGCTTGTCTCTGGATCATTCACCTAGCAGGATACTTCAAGACCAGATCAACATTTCTTAGGAAATGGCAGGGATCTGAACGACAAACTTGTTCATTTGAAGCTTTATGCTGGCGGTTCTTTCCACTTTGCGTACTGGGTGCCTGGTCTTAGAGCCATCCTACCGATAAGCCTCTGCAATCCAAGCGATCCAGAAACCCCTTTTCATTTACATTTTTGTCATTGCCTCTTGTTGCTAAGTTTGATGTATTTATGTAAGACTGCACTGGAAAATATTTAGAGCATACGCCAAGTACAAGAAACTGCAGGGTAGGGCGTGGTATTATCTTGAGAAATGTCATTTTATTGAGCTAGCGTTTCTCTGGCTCAAACCGAAAGACTCTGGTGCACTTGTTAAGAGCAGGACCATCCTGAGAACCCTAGGTTCACTACCCCTTGATGTTGGGGGGAAAATAATAAACAGGTCGACCTTGAAGGTATTGTGGGTTCAGTTCCTGACCACCGCAAGTCAAGTCAATAGTGCAATAAAGTGAGTCACACAAAGTTTCTGGTTTTCCAGTGCACAGAAGCTAGGTTTGGACGATGCTATAGTCTAGTAGGTGTGCCGTAGTATTATGTCTAAAAAGCAGTGTACGGGCCTTAATTCCGTGTGACACAGAGAGAAGACGTGAGCACGTGCTGTTGGAAAAAGGGAGCCAATTGACTTGCTCAAGGTAAACTTGTCACAGGCCTTCAGTTTGTAAAAAATGCAGTAATTGTGAAGCGCAGAGCACTGAAGCACACTAAAGTGAGGTATGACTGTAATGATGTTTTAAAAATACACAGGTAGGAGATATGTGATACACAGACACAGAATGATTCTAAGAGATCCTTAGGATAGACTCTCATGCAAGAAATCACCTCAAGTTCCAGCTTCACAACACAAGCATAGTTAAAATGGCGTGGTGTTTTCCATGTTTTGTCCGAACAAGTTATACTGCATTAAAAAGGTTTTGTATTCTGCTTCGAGAACCTAACATTCACAGAGCGGAACCTAGTCAGTCACAAGCAATTACATCTTCTTTTCAGTTATTTGACCATTATCCTGCACGTAGTTTTTCTCATGTATCAGATTATTTCCTTAGGAGAGACTCCCGGAAATGGGATTACTGAGTCAAAGGTTCTAAATCTATTTTAAGGCTCTTGATATATGGTGGCAAATTTCTTTCCAGAAGAGCTTTGCCAGTTGACACGGCTGGCAGCAGCCAGGCCAGACTCTTCCTTTAGACCTCTACATGGGTACAGTTAATCATTATATAAAACTCCCTCAATGAGATAGATCTTGCAGTAAAATGCACACATCACAGCATGCCAGCTTGGTGGATTTTGACATATGTGCACGTGCGTAAATGCTGTCCAGGTCAAGGTGTAGACTAGGATGGTATTCTTACCATCTCCAGGAGGTTTCCTCCTGCTCAAGTCAATATCTACCCATTCCCCGAGGTGACCATTACTCTGAAAGCCCTTATTTTTAAAAAGATTTATTTATGCATACAAGCTGGAGTACAGACCAGAGGCGTGGGGCGGCGAGAGGGTTCACCAGAGACAGAGCGGGGAGCAGAACAGGCAGATCAACGGAAATACACTGCTGAGGGGAGCAGCGGGCGAGGCAGGAGAGGTCTGCTGCACCAAGTGGGAAGCTCCCTGGCCGGGTATCAAACTCGAGCTGCAGTGGCTCTGGATAGCTTCATAGTGCTGTGCTTAATCCGTTGTGCCACCTTGGAGGTCCCTGAAAGCCCTCATTTTTTGAGTGATTTTGAAAAGTTTCTTCTCTCACCTGAAATGATCTGACTGGTGATCTGTGAGGGCAGATCTTCCTTCATGTCCTTGGCTCCACTCAGACTTCCGCCACCTCCTATTGGCGGGCCTGGCCAGATCTGCGTGGTCTTTATTTAATTTCTGCCCAGTTGCCTGTCCTGAGCTTCGCTTGCTCAGTGCCCACGTTGTCCAAGGATTGCTCTATGACTGTACACCACACACCTGCACTGCGCTCCCCCCAAGAATGAACAAGACCACCCCGCCATCTGTTCTGAGCCCCCCGATGTGGCAGGTGAGGGTTGATGAGGAAGGCATGTTACAAAGAGTGGGAGTGATACTGACTTTAAAAGAAACAATACTTCCTCCCACTGCTCCTGCCCTTCTTCTTTCTATAGATGAGTTAAAACAGGGAGTGTGAAGTGCTTGCTTTGCAGATCTTACAATACTTTGCCAGGGCAGACTTGCACTTTGTACTGAAGTCCCTGGGAAGTAGGTTTAAAATGGAGTCTCCTGGGGTGAGTAGGATTGGGCCGAGGAAATGTTATGTATGTGTTGGTCAGTTCAATTTGAAATGTGGGATCAGACAGTGAATACACCCTTGCTGAGACTAATTGGTCATTTTGTTGGTGATTTTGATGAAAATCGTGGCTCTAAATTTTTCATGAGAGCTTTACTCAGCTGCTTTCATCTTTACTGAGATGAATTGGCTCTTCGTGGGTTAAAAAGCACTTGAAGTTCTCTCGAGTTACGGGGACAGAGCTCTTCATCACCATTAGTAACATCATGGGCCAGGACTCAGGATTCAGCAGCGATCGCAGATAAATTCAGGTTTCCAACTCAGAAAGCAAGAGATCTGAGCCCAAAGTAAAAGACAAGATGAGGGCCAATGAACCAGGATGGTGTGTACACAGTAGGCCGTGTGTACATTGTTAGGCGTTTGCATAGATGTTCACTCTTTTAATATTCACAACAAGA
This sequence comes from Scalopus aquaticus, assembly GCA_004024925.1. NCBI lineage: Eukaryota > Metazoa > Chordata > Mammalia > Eulipotyphla > Talpidae > Scalopus > Scalopus aquaticus. The sequence continues at coordinate 103,465 of PVIJ01003610.1, forward strand.
TAGTGAGGTATTATCCCACTTGCTAATGAGAAAATTGAAACATGTCCAGAGTCTCACCGCTACATCTCTTCTTTGCTAGCCCGTCTTGTCTTTTTTGATACGTTCCAAGATGCGTGTCTTTCTACTGTTTTCCTTCTCCTTCTCACCCTTTTTTTCTGTTGCTGTAACGTCCTGTGCCATAACAAATGATCTCTTGTCCAGTTTGCCATGTCCTTAAGTGTCATCTCCAGCCTTGATCCCCCGGCGGAGCCTCCCCAAACACTGGGGACCATAATTAGAATAGGAGCATATACTTTAAGTGCTGGGGCTGTAGCTGGTTATTTTTTTGCAGCTTCTACAGCACCTAAAGAAGTTGCATGCAGAGAGCACTCACAAATCGTAGGCTTGAATCACACTGTGACAGAGACAAGGTTCTAGGAAGATTGCTTCTGTTGGCACTGTCGGCATAAAGGTACAAATGGTCTTTGGAAATGTACTAAGAGCTCCTGAGTGATTTTTGATCAATAGAAGCTCCTTAGCTCTCCATACTGCCTTAAAATCAATATCATTACCCAGCACTGATTGCACAGTGGGTTCCATCGCCACCCTCCCGCTCACATGCATAAACCACTTGACCACATTTTATTTTAGTATTTCACCAGGGAGCTTTCAAGCTTTTTAATTAATAATAAAAACATATCAAGCAGAAAAGAGTTGGTCTGACCACTGTGTATTCCTTTACCAAGTGCGTGCAGACAGGTTCCCATCTGGCACACACATCAGGAGCTCCCAGCTCTCCAAAGACCTGCGAACAGTTCACACCTCCAGTGCTAGATCAGAACAGACATGAAATTCAAACACCCGCAGGTTGTTATAGGTGTTCTCTGAAAAGAACAGTGGTAAAATAATTAGTGCATCTAATTATCATTGTGCTCACATGCTTTATATTTTCCAAGGGGCACGCAGTGCTATACAGTAGAATTATAATATGCGCCACATATATAATTGAAAATTTTGTAGTAGTCGCATTAAAAATGTAAAACGTTGAAATTAATTTTAATACTGTATTTAATTTAACCCGATACATTCAAAATATTTTCATTTTGCCATGGAAGTAATGTAAAAGCTATTTTACATTTTCTGGCACTACGTATTGGAAGTCAGGTGTGTGATTTATACTTACACATGCCTTGTTTTGGACAGGCCACATTTCAAGAGCTTAGAAGCCATGCGTGACTACTGGGTACTGTAATGGACGGCCCAGATTGAAAAAAAAAAACTTCCAGTGGACCTTTCGTATAAATATGGAGCTAGATATGTTCAAAGGCAAATTAAAAAAGAAAAAAAGCCAGCCTGTTTCCCTGCCTGTGTCATTTTTGCCGCTCCCGCCATGCTTTCTCTAGATTTGCACGCTGCGTGATGGATGAACAAGTGGTAGCTCTATCAAGTCCTAAATTTTGCAATGACTGTCCCCTCGGTGCTGATGATCTGGAAGGGGTTAATGGTACTGACTGGAAGGGAAAGTCCAGGCGTGGTGGTGCTCAGTGGCAGTGTGGAACCTGCATTTCGTAGAGATCGTCTCTTCCTAACAAGTGGCATCGAAGAGCTCATCCAAGTGGGAGAAGGTGTTTTTAGGATAGAAGGAAGAAAGCTTCCTATAGTTCGCCTAGTCTTGAAGATTCATGGGAAACAAATGGATATACTAAGTTTGTAACCAAAAGAGATGGTTGATGACAAAGGCCTCTATAAACAAGGACCGCACTGGCTGGAGAAAAAGATGCCATAGGCCAACAAGGGGAATTGTTTCTTCTATTGGGATTGTGCTGATCCCCAGGAGTGACTCCTAGATCTAAGTGTCCAGAAGGCTGCCTCTTTCCTGGACGATGCGTCCTTTTTGTTCCTGACTGTTTGGAGTAGGGATCTATCTGTGGCTGGTGTGCTGGAGGACGTGAATGTTGCTCTTCTTTGTGGCCCTGATTTGCATTAGTTTAGAATCTGGGGGTAGGGACACGTGCCCCACTGTATGCACTCAAGGGGCTTCAATTACAGGATTTCATATGTTGTCATTGTAACACTTCTGCAGTTTTGTACATTGGTGACGGTTTTATATTCAAAGGTTGAGCCACAAAACAGTGTGTATTGGACCGTTGCTCTATGCTGGATGCTGAGGGGAGAGGCAAGAGTGCAGTGTGGCCTCTGTCATCACAGCAGTCACATGTGGCTGGCGAAGGCATCTGCTTGTAATTTATGTGTCCAGGCACGAGGCGGTTCTTGTGATTAATTCTCAAGCAAGTGATTTAGATAGCAAAGGTCTGTGTGATGAGAGGAAAATAAAATCCTTGCTAGTTCAAGTGGTCAGGGATGTTTCTTTGAGGTCAAGGGACGTTGGACAAATAGAACAGTTGCCTGAGATGGGGGAGGGAGAGCAGACAGTTCAGGCAGAGTGTAGTGTTGGGTAAGTATCAGAAATATCCTAAGACTGAGTGGGTTAGCTTGACTGTAACTGAGAGTTCACCTAAAGGGAATTGTGAGAAGAGAGATGGGCTTTCTTTTGGCCATATTCCCGAGAGGTAGAATGTGTAGGGAGATGGATATGATGCTTCAGTTACTAACAGGGATGAAAATAACAGCTCACATTAGAATGAGTAATGGCCAGTTTATGTACGAAGTGCTTTATTTATGTTTTAGACCATTGAATCTTACCAACGACAAAGCTGACTCCAGAGAGGTTGCATAACTTGTTCAAGGTCACACATCTAGGAAGTTGGCAGAGCAAGTGTTTGAATCTAAATCTGCTTGAGTCTAGAACACTCACCTTAACCATTTGCATTATGCTCTTGGGGCCAGCAATCCTTGTGTTTCATGTAGTGGGAGGGCCGCACTTCTCTCGACGGAGATATTTAGGGGTGTTGAGGTACCACTTCAACATGTGATAGACAATCTCTAAGCCAAAGATTCTCTGCAGTTTGCTTCTTCTGAAGAGATCCCAATGGGCCCAGTGGGTGTGATGCCCCGGGAATTGCCTTCAAAGCCAGGTCTTTAGAAGCCAGTGACCTTATTAGCTGGTGTTGCCTGCTTTTTTGCCCCTCTATACCTCAGAGTCATGCTAGAATACTGGCATCTCAGAGACCATTTAGGTCAAGGGTCGATTTTACAGAAAGAAGAAATGGGCCCTGCTTGGAAGGGACTTACCCAGAGTGACAGAAACTCAGGGAAAGTAGCAGAGCTGGGTCCCACAGCAGACCCCTTTTCACCTGGAGAGCTATGCTAACCTTTTTAGGCCTTCTCAATAGAAAGCAACACATTCAGATTAGGAAGTGTATTCCACTTACTCCGAGTCATTGTTTTAGCTGTCTAAAGTTCTTTAACAATTGAAAAACTTGATCATAGATGATAGGTATCCCTGAATTACGAGATGGATTTCAGTAATGATTTCTAGACAATGAATAAATGGACTCTTTAGCCTTATGAATTTTGATAAAATCAGATGTCCTTTAAATGGAAAAAATGTTTACCCTGCTGAATTGAAACAAATTGTGCTTATGAATGCATCAAATATTTAAAACTCACATTTAAAAGAAAAGAACTGACTTTTTGAGTTAAAATTTTACTCTGGATATGCATACCAGTTGTAGAGCAAGTCATGAATAAGAAATACTTAAGAGTTAGAAAAAAATACTTAGGTGACTGTGGCGTGGAGGCCAGCGGTCAGGGGGGCGTCCAGGCTGCCTTCCTTACCTGTGCCCCCTTCACAGCACAGGGCAGTGGGGCTCTCGAAGCCCATCCTCAAGCTTCCCACCGCTTTTCATTCCTTTATCCTGTTTCTTCTGACCTCTGCCATTGTTTAACTTATGGCCTTGCCCTGGCCTGCTTTGCCTGATAACGGCTATCCTGCTTAGCCATCTGTTTTTCTACTTTGTTTGGAAAAAATAACAGCCTAAAAAGCAAGGCCTGAAATAGCTGGTTGCTATTTAGTATCTGCTGGGTCCTGGTATCTGTCATGTGCTTATGTGGTGTAAGGAGGGATTCAAAGAGGCAAAGGCAGCGGCGGCGGCCATAGTGAAGCATAATCGTTTTAGAGAACAGAACTAAAACTGTGAAGCAATCAAACAAGCAAAAAAATATCACAGGAGTGTGTTGAAGGTTGAGGTACAGATTTTAGGTGTAACTGACTAGACTGTTTTTGTTACATTGGTACCTTGGTCCTCATTGATAGTCCATTTCTAAGTGCTCGCGGAGGGACACAGTGCAGAAGTTAAGGCCCCAATTGCCCCAATTTACCAAGTGTCAGTTCTCTTTAAGTATGAAGAATATTTCTCCTTCTAGGGGGTGTTCTGAAGAGGAGTCTGTTGCCATGAGTTTCTTGCATAAAAAGGACTCTGTAATCGAATAATTTATTATGTACATCCCCTCCTCTTGGAAACTTCTGAGACATGTTAGTATTTTAAAGGCTTTTAGACCTGCAGCTTTGAAACTTCAACATCAATCTGGTATTAACCGCATTGATTTGCCCACAGAACCTCTGTTTCATAACCCAGGGACCTCGTGGTGGCAGGCAGAACACACAGAAACATCAGCTGCTCTGAGTGACTAAATGCCTGATTTGGTTACAGTTCTGTCCTCCCTGGACCTTTCGGGTGCAGGTCTTGGGCAGGAAGTAAGCGAGAGAAACTAGCTCGAACTATTTTAACAACAGGCCTCTGACTGAAACAACCTCCCTGTGTGTGGTTGATCAACATTTTCCCTCTCTTAAGGGAAAATCATGCACAGAAACAAGCACATATAAATAATTTACCAAGCTGTAATATGCTATAAATAACCAGCCTACTAAATAATGAATTAACCCAACTGCTGATTCATAGGTAAATGTCTCTTGTAAAGCAGCATTTTTATGGATTTTACAGCTTAGTTAATATCCACACATATTTCATTAGGACGGTTCAGGTGAAGTATTGGGGTAATAATCTGGATGTATTTGAAAGTGATATAGCACATATCAGGAGCCCAGGCAGAGCTTGGGGAGCTTCCAGGAGATTTCTTTTTAGCCAGAGCCTGAGGGCACTTGAGCTGGGTCTTACTCTTCTTCCTTTTTGCTGGTCTCAGTGGGCCAGCAAAATCAGTGCAAGCCTCAGAGGCTGTCCTCTCTGAGACCGTGGGCAGGAATGGGGGCAGAGGTAACAGAGAGAAGGGAGATAAAAATCACTTTGACCTCCTGGACAGAGCAGCTTTTCTGAGGCACCATGACATAAACACAGACGCTGGAGCTGAACCCTGGGTATTCTCATCTTTCGCACTTACTAACTTTGCTATCTAAACTTCCTGCCACCCAGTTCCCTTCTCTGTAAAACAGGGGCAATAATAACACTTACCTCCCAGAGTTTTTAAGAGATTAAATTCATTTGTATTGTCTAGTTCTAGAACATTCCTTGGCAGGTAGCATGCTCTTTTTAACCGGTAGCTGTTATATACATCAGCACATGACTCTTTCAAACTCTTCGTTTTGGTTTTCTCAACGCTGGTGTTGGAGTCTCAGAACTTAGCTCCTGGGGGCTTGGAGGGCCTGGGTGGGGTCACTGAGATGATTTCTCTTACCTCTAAATAATGAGAATGGGGAGCAGGAGCTGTGGTCACTTTAGCATCAGGAAGAAACTGTTTTCGACTAAATTGTAATGATTAATAGGAAGAAATGTTCCTTTAATTAAAAGGAACTTTATGCCTCTTTATCAGTGAGGGTTTTGGGAGAGCAAGTGGCAGGAATTATCAGTCAAGTCACATTAAAAGTGAGATTTGAATTTCATAATCAAACCTTCATTTATTGGTTTTTTATTGCAGTGTAATTGAGATATATGATTATATTCAGTTCAGGTGTGTAACAGAGTGATTCGATATCTGCTTACATTTCGAAGCGATCGCTGAGCTGTGTCTATTTGCCATCTTAGCAATTTTCAATGCAGTGTTATTGACTATGGTCCCCATGCTGCACGTTACGCCGTGCGACTTATTTCTGTTATAACTGAAAGTTTGTGCCTTCTGCTGTTGCTCCCATTTCACCATCCTCTGCGCCTGCCTGCCCCCCCCGCCCCCCCCCGCATTCAACCTGAATTTGTTCATGGGAATTGATGTCAAAGAAAGATGCTCCTGTTCCCTATTTGCAGTGACCCTGAGTGCCTTGGAATGTGGGGTGTAGAAAGAGGAAGCCAAGTATCCTTACAGTCGCATCCACTGGGGTGGAGAGAGATTAAGTGTCCTACCCCCCAACATTATACACGTACCCCCGACTGAATGACCACTTGGTTCTGACTGAACGGAACAGCAGCTCAGGCCCTTGCACCAACATGTGGCTGATCCAGGCCAGTGACCTTGCCTCATTACCCCAGCTATGCCAATCAGCTATCAGAGCAGGCGCTCAGGCTTAACCAGCAGCAAGATGGAGCGCGGGACAGTGGTTTTCGACAGCAGTGGTCCGAAGCGCCCTTGACCCTTGAGTCCCTGGAGAGCTCTGCCATTTCTCTACATGCTGGTCTTAGCTTTGATCCTCAGCCTGCTCTCTGTCCCATTTCCCACTTTTCATGTGGACATCTCTTCTGCCTACGAGGAAGGCCGCTTTTCTATTCTTCGTTCTCTATCTCTGGGCTCAGCCATATAATGGACAACCTCTGGTGCCCTGGCTGCCCCTTCTCCCACCCTCTACTCTAGCCAGGCCCATGGCAGTGACCCTATTTTCTGCACTTTGAGGTTGGGGTAATCCCCTTGACCTGGGTCCTGTCTATTGAGGTGTCTCATCTGTCTGTTTTATTAAAAGACAACAGCAAGAAAGCACCGGGGGGCTTTTGGGTGGACGGGGCTGGACTCTCTCAAACGTTTTCTTAAATGTCTGCCACTGGTGCTATAGAGTCTGCTTACCTTCAGTAGTTTCAGCTCTGGAGCCAGGGTGCCTTCTGGGACAGCACAGCGCCTTCAAAGAGAAGGGAAGTGCCATCCCCTGCAGGCCTAGAAGGGGAAGCCACACAGCCCGCAGTTGCCCCCTCTTCACCCTTACCCCCAGAAGTGGAAAGAAATGCGGTGGCGTGACATCACTTTGACAAAGCTCTTTTGCATTTATTCTCTATCTCAAAAAAGCCCAGAGAAATAAAAACAGTTGCTAAGCTACTGGGTGGACTCTATCTGTGTGCTTTCTTGCTATCCCAGCATTAAGAACTCATGTTATCACAGATTCAGCAACTTCAGCTACGGAAGAGGAGAAAGGGGGTGTTGGAGAGGGCTCCTCTGTAAATTCAGTTCTCACATTAAGTGCTTGACTCAGGACCCAGCACTGTTTGGCTGAAGTCTTGGGAATGCAGGTGACCTGGAACCTGTCAAGTATACTTCTGTCTCCAGGTGTGAAATAGCAGAGTTTCTTCCTGATTTTCAATCTGGTCCAAAAGACAATGCTGATTTGGGGCCTTGTGTTTTTTTTTTTTTTCATATTTGTTTTAGAAAGGCCAGCTCTCAAGGAACTGTGGGTCATGTTTAGTTCTCTAGGCCTTGTGATTTCACACGTCACCGGCAGTCAATGCTACTGGTGAAGCTGGCTCTGGGGAGCACTAGCCCAGAGTTCCAGAAAGCCTCCAAAGCCAGACTGTTGTATTGTTTTGGCTCCAACATTTTCTTTTCAAAATTGGGTAAATTGTAGGTTAAGCAGGTCTTTATTGAACCTGTAGATTCTGTATGTTTGGAACTTGTTACTGTTTACAAATGCCCCACTCACAGTGGTCCATAGGAATGCTTCCCACTCCTACTTCAAAGGCATTAACTGGGAGAAAGATGGAAAGGGCTCTTTCCCAACACTGCCTTCCTACATCATCTAAATTGTTCATAATGGTCTAATCCACCCATTGCAAGTTGGTTCTCAGTGTGAGGACAATGGGAACATTCCTGACTTTAGACTTGTTTTCATCAATTAGGTATTTTGTGTAAAGTTGGGTTTAGAAAAAGAAACCTTACAAAAATTAACGCAGCCTGGGACACCCTTTGTGGAGAATACATTGAAAATACTTCTTAAATAAAAACCCAAGAAATTGTCCCTTCTGTCTTTCACCTGTCAGAATAAGCAATAGAATTCTATAGCCCATTCAGTGACATATTTAATTAAGCAACCTATCTGCTGAATGCACTGGGGGTTGGCTGACAGTGCCTTTCACTGCTGATTTGGATGACAAAGGCTGTGGTGAGATATTCAACAGTCTGGTGGAATGGAAAGAAACTCCCAATTGGTCACACCTACCTATTTCTCTTGGCATGTGGCATTAGCTCTGATAATACAGCAAATAGACAGTCTTTTATTTATTGAGAGTCACTGGTCACCAACCTTTTGCCTTTGCTCTTCTACAGCGAGCCTGACATTCCCACTACAGATGAATAGAGATTTAGTTGTAGGTGGGAAACTCGAGCTTGTGCTTTTCAAAAGAAAAGATGGTCAGGTGCTCATTTTAATCCTAACCCAGAACCATTCCTGATCATTGTTCTTGTTTGGTGGGAGGGGTGGGGCATTGCCTATCCCTAGTGAATATCACTAGTCTTAGTGACAATTATGGGGTGTTTACCTGGTGCCAGGTACATGCCAAAGTGTCGCATGTATTATCCCTCCCAGCAATTCCATGGCGTACTGTTGATACTCTGTTTTGCAGATGAGGAAATTTAGACTCAGAAAATGGAAGTAACTCGCTGCTATTCACACAGCTAGGAAGTGGCAGTTAGGCACGGTACCGGAGATCTTCTGCTCTACAGCTGTGTTCTGACTGCACTCTGCGCTGCCTCTCTAGGAAGTCAGAAGGATTCGTAATCCGGATCCAGTGATTAATTATCAGCCGGAGCGGCCACGAGAGTACTGGCACAGTAAACTCTTTTGGAGTCTCTCCCAGGAAATCAGAGGTCCTTCACCTAGGTCTGTGGGCCCTTGGGAACTCATTAGGCCCTTAAAACTAGATGCAAATGTATACAAGCATATTCTGAGGAGAGGAGCCAGTTTCTACCAATGTCTCGAAGAAGTTCATAACAGAGATGATTAACAGCGTCCGTAGATATCTGAAATGCAACTGCTCCGCGCCTTAAGTATGTGAATGCAAACAAACTCCTTTCTTTCTTTTTATAGCCTTAGGAGGTAAGAATGATTATTGTGCCCACTTGACAGAGTGAGAAATTGAGACTTAATTCAAATATCTCCCAACACACTGCCTGCCTCAGTGGGTTTTACTGACATGTAAAGTTGATTTGGATACTACCAGATCTGGGGATATTTTGTTTGAGAAATCATTCTCAAAGGTTCTAGCCTGTGGTAAGAACTTTATAAATCTTTGAAGAATATCAACATGGTGGAAAGATAATTTACCAAGGCTTTTCAAGACTGGTGGCTTGGCAAAGCGCTGGCATTTTGCTCTCAATCAGGGCTCTCTAGAGGGCTGTGGCACTGATTCCCCAAGCCTGTTCTTCCCCCAGTAGGTTACAAGGTACCCCTGAGTATGGACTAGCTAACTTTAGAGATTCATGAATAATGCCTGCTTTGTGTCCTGATTACTAGGCATAATTTCCCCTGCCTCTTATTTCCAGGTGACCAAGCAGAAGTTACCCAAGCCCTTTGCCTGTTAGCATGATTCAAATCTGGGTCTCTACACGGTGTGTTAGCCTTGCCGGAGGGAGGGGAACATTCTGTGCAACTGCCATGATACAACTTGACTGTATTTGAGTTTCTAAGATGAAGCATTTTTTAAAAATCAGAACAATTGGCTGTGATTGTGAAGAGAGCAGAGCGAGCTAGAGAGCGGGTGGGTAACAAGGTGGGGCAGCTCAGGTTTTTAATCACCTTGATTACATGTTCCAAGGTTTAACGTTGTGGCCTCCACTGTTCTCCTAATTTTACCTGCTGCGATCTTATTTTGCCTTTCATTCTGTTCTCTGATCACTGCCGATTAGAGCCCTGAGTCCATGCTGCTTCTGTTGCCTGCCTCCCTGCCTGATGGGCCTCTTTGTGCTGAGGCACAGAACACAGCTGGCAGCTGGACTTCCTAGGGCCCAGAAGCTTCATTATTCTTTGTTGGCAGTGAACACCAGAGTTACTGACTTTGGAGTTGGGTTTTCTCAAGTACAGTAGCTTAATATTGGGTCTGAAAGTTGATGTTTTTGTCCCCTGTAAATTAATCAGATGCATGAGCTAATTATAAGTCAGTAAATATTTTAAGAAAGCTGGCCTCCAGCAGAGACCTTTGCACACTCTTCAGACTATTTTTCTAGTAATTAATATACTTCTTTGATTTGCTTTGAGGTGGAAAACAGAAGTTGACAGGACTCCTTACTCATTTGGTTCAAATAACTAATTTGGTACCTGAAGTTCTTTTTTATAGTAGTGATACCATCTTTTCCTATTAGGTCTTTCACTTGATGCACCCAAAGTAGTTTATAACCTTTGAATCTTTTTAAGACTTTTTAAAAGATTTATTTATGCATACAATGCCGGGGTACAGGCCAGAGGCGTGGGGCGGTGAAAGGGTTCACCACAGACAGAGTGAATAGCAGAACAGGCAGGTGGACGGAAGCACACTGCTGAGGGGAGCAGTGGGTGAGGCAGGAGAGGTCTGCCACGCCATGTGGGAATCTCCCGGCCCGGCGTTGAGCTCACATTTGCCGCTGCCGCCAGCTCCGCAGCGCAGCGCTTAACCGCTGCGCCACCAGGGAGGCCCTATAACCTTTGAATCTTGAGGCTAGTGTAATTTGTTGTGGGCCGTGTAACAGTGAATATGGTGATCAGGAATATAGTTCAAACCTTTCTAATTGAGCTTCTATTAACTCAAAAGTTAATGAGACCATGTGAAGAGCAAATTTGGCAAATCTATGACAAGAAGAGAGCAAGTTGGCAAGGGAGTTATATCAACTCCCAAGTAGAACAAAATTTTGAAAGTGCCATTTTGCACTCAAAGCACTGATAAGTACTTCCAAGTCATTCCATTAATAGATTCTTGAATCTGAAAGTTAGAAACCATATAGTACAACTATTCAACACTCAAAAAGCTTTTGTTGAGCAACAGTGCCTGGGAATGTGATTTTTGTGGGTGCACCTTTAGTAAGATATAGTAAGAACAATACATGATTCACCCATTTAAAATGTACAATTCAATGGTTTTTATTATCTTCACAGGGTTTTGCCACCATCCCTACAGTCAACTGTTGAATACTTTCTTCACCCCAGAAAGTCCTAGGCAGTCACTCTGGGGATACAACTGCCTGAAACAGGACCTGCTTTTGAGGGGTTCACAGTCTATCAAAAGAGACGTTGGGTAGATAAAGCATGAGCAGATCATCATGTATACGACAGGTCCCCAATTTACCAGGTTCATCTTAGGATTTCTTTACAATCGTAAGAAAGCAACATACATTCAGTAGAAATCATACTTCAAATTTTGAGTTTTGATGTTTGCTCTGGACTAGTGATAGTGCCACTTTCTTGTGATGCTGTGCAGCGGCCGTGAGCCCCGTGAGCAGGAGGGTACAGCCCATACTCTGCACGGGACTGTATTGCCAGCCTTTTTTACGATATTGTGTTTTCTGTTTTCACATCCCATCATGTCTACAAAATGTTAATCTGTATCTGAGAGTCATCCCTTTTTTTAAAAAAAAATTATTTATTTATACATACAACTGGGGTACAGCCCAGAGGCGTGGGGTGGCGAGAGGGTTCACCAGAGACAGAGAGGGTAGTGGAACAGGCAGATCAGCAATACACTGCTGAGGGGAGCAGCGGGCGAGGCAGGAGAGGTCTGCCGCTCCATGTGGGACTCTCCCCGGCCGGGCGTCTAACTTGCATCGCCTCTGCCGACAGCTCCACAGTGCAGCGCTCAACCGCTGCGCCACCAGGGAGGCCCAGTCATCCCTTTCTTATAAAATAGGCTTTGTGTGAGATAATTTTGCCCAACTGTAGACTCATTTTACTGTCTGTACACGTTTATAGTAGGCTGAGCTTAGCTATGATATTTGGTAAATTAGATGTATTAAATGCATATTCAACACAGGGTATTTTCAATTTGCGAAAGGTTTGGCAGGAATTAACCCCGTTGCTGATTGAGAAAGTTCTGTAAATCTGATTTAACATATGGGAAAACTGAGGCTCAGAGAGGGGGAGTGATTCACCTAAGGATACACAGCTAGCAGAGCCAAGATTAAAACTTATGTTTTCTGATATTTTGTATGTTAATTACAATACAAAATTTGGGGTCATAGTGGCAGTTAAGGGCATTTATTCTAGAGCCAAACTCCCTGCATTTGATTCTCAGCACACAGGCCAGTTACTTAACCTCTCTGAGCTGCATTTTTCTCTTTTGTATTTAGTTGAAATAATACTTGTACCTACCTGACAGATATGTTGTGAAGATTACATGAATTAATGTATGTAAAGTCCTTAGAATAATGTTTGCAACAGATTAAGCACCACCTAAGTGATTGCTACTGTTATTTTATTACCTAGTTATTGAATGTGAAAACACATTTAATTAGATCCTTTGCATATTTGTTCTTCAGATTTTAAATCCTGATGGTCGTCACACATGATTTCTATTCAGTTTGTTTCACCAAGTGTTTTTGAGTGTTAGGTGCTGGGTATAAAAAAGACGTTCACGAAATAATCTGTATACTTTAGGGAGTTCACGGTCAAGTGGACAGCTGAGGCCGGTGAACAGCCATGTAGCCATAAATCAGAGCAAGCAACAGGAACGGCCCCAAATGAAGTATACCGAAGCACAGAGGGGATCAGAGAGACTTCATGAGAGCAGTGGTATTTGATTTGGGTTTTGAAATCCGAATCAGGTTTCATCAGGCTGAAAGGGCCGAGAGAAGTCATTCCAGGCTAGGGTAACAGCAGAAGCAGAAGAAAGAATGTATTTGCCATGGTTGGGGAAAGACTAAATGCTGTATGTGTCCTGAATGGGAAGTTTGGGGAGACATCCTAAGAGGTGAGCCTGAAAATATAGATTGGGATGATACCTGGTAGGAAAAGGGAAGAGAATTGACATTTATGCACACCTATTCTATGCCAGGCTCTGTAAAACACTAGGTGCTGAATATGCATAAGGGAGCCCATTTCATTCTCACCATTACCCTGAGGAAGCAGGTGCACAGAGGTGGAGTAAACTGATAGATAGCACCCTTAGCAAGTGGGAGAGTCTAGAGTTCAAACTGAGATCTCTCTGTGACTCTGATTTCCCCACACCACATGAACCCTTGCACCTGTATACCTGTTTTGACATTATAGAAAATGGGAGCTTTGACAATTTTTGAAGAGGGAGGAGATATGTTTTTCACTAGTTTACTTACTTATGTGTTCACTTCTTTGCTTTCTCTGGTGAGCACTTAACTGGACTACATAAATGGAGGAGAGATCAAAGGCCAAAAGTAATCAATCGCGAGACTTTTGCAATAGGTAAAAGGTAGTGAGGACATGAAATAGGGCCATGGCAATGGAAAGGAGGGGACACGTAAAAGAGAGAGACTGACTAGCTAGGACATATGACCTCTGTGTGGGCAGGGTAAGGGTAAAGGAGAGTCAACAGTGAAGCCACGTGGCAGGTCACACTGCTGTTTGACTGTGATACGAACCCTGGATGGAGGTGTGGATTTAGAGAAGGAAGGAAAGTGAGTTCAGTTTTGTCACAGTTGAGCTTTTTCTGAGTCTTCCAAGTGTAAATGTCCGGTAAATAGATGGATATATGGGTGTGACACTTCAGGAGGAACAAAACAGGACTCTGGGGGGAATGTCTGTTTATACGATCTGGGCAGGAGAAATGTCGCCAATAACCCACACCAAGAGGAAGAAGTTGAAGACGTAGCGAGAGGACCAGGAATGAGGGAGAGAACTCCCGAAAAGCTTGGGAGAGAGATGGTCAGTGTAAGGTGCTAGTGAATGTGCAAGTCAGATAGACTGAAAAGTATCTCTTGGATTCAGCATTTCAAGAGATTAGAAAGTTGTCAAGTAGAGTAGTGGGCACAGGAATCCTGTGGTAGTGGTTTGAAAACAGGATGTGAGTGGATGTTGAGAGTAGACTGTGCTCCAAAAACTTGCCTCGTAAGGTATAGGAAGATGGCAGAACCTTAAAGACAAAATAGATCCTAGGGGAATTATTTTTTGGAAATTTGAGCACATACTTTGAAAGGAATGAATCAGTAAAGGGTTGGCTAAAAAAAACAGGGGAGGTAAGGGGACATAATTGATAAAGATCTTAGAGGAAGGAGAGCCAGGAAGGCAGAGCACAGACAGGTTGGTTAGCTGTGTCTTCGAGCGGCTCCTCTGAGACGCAGTTAGGACAAAAGAATATCCAGGGCGCAGATAAACTCAGGGCGTTTTTCAGCAGTCTGAGGAATTCATGATTAGTTCTTCTTTAATTTATGATTCTCTGCTTGGCTAAGACACCTTGCTCCATTTATATCCTCGAAAATCCTTATGGAAACAACAGTGACAAACAACTTGATTAAAAATGGGCAAAGGACTTGGATATTTCTCCCTCCAAAAGGTATACAGATGTTCTAGCTGAGATCCCCCCATGACTCTGATTTGCCAACACCACATCAGCCCTTGCACCTGTATACCTGTTTTGACATTATAGAAAATGAGAGTTTTGAAGATTTTTGAAGAGGGAGGAGATGTGTATTTCAATTGTTTGGAAACTTGGGTTTGTAAGTGGGGGAGAACTTACCCTTTTCTTTAGTTCCAGTTTATGATTCGGGCCACCTGGTCTCTGGAAGACGAAGGCTCAAACTACAGCTCGCTCTGTAATGCAGACAATCTCATAAAGTCATTTACTTTTTACAAAGAATGATGCAGTTGGATTATAGCTGAGAGGCTATTATTTTTCAATGCCGGTCAGGAAGGCATTGTTGGTTTGTTTTGTGTTGCTTGTTATAATATGTATTTCTGTTCTGGAGAAGCGTATAGTAATGGAAATGAAGCATCGAGGTGGTTTATGGAGCATGTGATAGGATCATAAAGTTGAGGCTGTTGCTTGGACAAGACCTTTCTTAGAATAATAACCCAAGCAAGGAGAACATGAATGGGAAAGAGAAGAAACCCTAAGAAGAATTGCCAATTATTTAGTCAGTTGTATGAGGTTTTTGTTCCTCAGACCGATAGTCAAAATGTGGGAATAGAGACATACTTTCAATATGTCTTCCCCCCACCCCGATGCAGATCATGGCCAAGTTTCATAAAGAGAGCGTGATCTGGTTGAATTCCTGACACCAGCCTCAGTGCCTGTGGTCAGCGTTTAGAACAAACTTGTTGACTGTCCTGCAGTCTCCTGGGATTCACTCTCAGATTTTGATTGAGCAGGGTAAAGAGTATTCTTTACAGTGTGGCTCTGAGTCATCTGAATCAGAATGATGTAGTCTTTAAAAAATTTAATACCCAGACCCACCTTCCACTTCTTGCATTGATGTATGAGAAACTGACTTTAGGCATTTGTGAAACCCATGAATAGATGTAACTGCCACTCACCGGTCTCGTTGGCGGTTGTGATGTGATTCTCCTGTGCTGCCCTCGGCCCAGCTGATGGAGCCAGGGAGCTGAGAACCACCTGCTGCTCTGTTCATGTGGAATTGCGGGCAGTTACATAGCATCTCTTAGCTATTTCCTTTCAATTTCCTTACTTTTGCCTTTCCCCACCCCCGTTTTTCCCCGGGGAGCATCCTTATTGGAGGGGATAGGAGTTGGATCTTGACCTATAAGACATGTCACAGGGTCTTGGAGTTCTGAGTTGTAAAGCCTCAATTGCTTCCAAAAGGCTTTCTTTCCTGGGTCTGTGACAATGTCGATTTTCCAACCACTAGGGTTTAGGAGAAGGGAGCTCACGAACTGAGTGACTGGGTAATGCCCTTCCCGACGGGGGCGGTCCTTTACTTTGCAGAGTTTCTAAAATCTCCTTAGCCCAGTAGCCTTTAGTTACAGGAATCACTTATATCATGGTGCATTTTAAAATATCAAAATGAATCGGATACTTTATTCCCTGTCCGGAAGAAAGGCATGTTAATTGAAGTGTGGAGTCTGACATTTGGAAATGTGAAAAAGGTTTTGGGGCAAGTAGTTGGGGGCTTGAGTGGAATGTCTCCCTGTTAGTATTTCTCTTTCTGCGCATCCTGTGTCTTATTCAGATAGTGATTTTAATTCACCCACCAGATAATCTGGTGCAAGGATTTAGGGAAAGCCATTTTCTCAGCAGCCCCGCAAGTCAGATTTCCAAATGGGCAAGAAAAGGCTGCAGAGACACTTACAGATTGAAAGCGAATGCACCAAGCCAGCCAAGTTTGAGGTGTCTCATAGGCTGCAGAGCCTCAAGAGTAGTAACGTAAGACAATTTGGGAAACTTTCCTCTGGGGGAACAACTGGACAGACACTGATGCTGAGTTTCTTCCAGCCCTCCTGGGAGAGCACAACAAAAGCCCTCTCTGCCGTGAGCTTACTTCCCATGAGCCTTTTAGTGCTTGTGCTCATTGGCTCTGATGCCCAGGACCCTCTGCCTTCAGTCACTTCATAGTGCCCTTTTGCCTTGCTTGTTTTTCAGCAAAAATTACTTCGTGACTTTTCAATTCCCAGCGTACTCGCTCCTCACAGCGAAGAATCTATCAACTGTTTCTTGAATCGTGTGCCTTTTAAGGTGTTAACATTTTCAGTTTTGTCATATTCAGCAATTTTGCCTGCTCGACCTAAGCTTACTAGAAAGAGCTACAGAAATTGAGTCAAGAGAGAAGCCAGTCTCTAAACATGAGCTTTGCCCGGACACTGTCAACGCTCTCCTCTGCACACTCCCCCCACCTGCCAGCACCCCTCTCCATTTAGCTGTGCCCATCTGGTCCTTTTCCTCTTTGGACCATCTTGTTTGTTTCATCTCTGTCAGCTACAAAAAGAATCAAGCATGTTAAATGTTTGTTGAAAATTTTACTAAAATAATGTTTCTTAAAAAAATTTATTTTGAAGTATCATTGTTTTACATCCTTGTTAGTATTTTGACAGTAAAGGATTTTCCCCTCTCAGGTGTAGTCACCGTAGCCCTCCCACTATGGAAGCACACATAGTCCTCCACCAGAGTCCACTCTGCTCCCCCTCCCCCGTACCCACTGTTACCCATCTCCCTCTGGATGCCTCAGATCTATGGTCAGCTTTTCAACATTGTGTATAATGTTTGTCTTTGTCTGACCCTTTGGTTTCTTTATATTCCAGATATAAGTGACACCATCTAGAATTTATCTTTCTCCTTCTGACTTATTTCACTCAGTGTAATTCTTTCCAGCTCCATCCATGGTGCCACAGATGGCATGAGTTTATCATTTTTGATCACTGGGTAGTATTCTATTGTGTATATATATATACACCACATCTTCTTGATCCACTCATCTCTTTTGGAGCACTTAGGTTGTTTCCAGAGCTTAGCTATTGTAAATAGTGCTGCAATAAACGTAAGAGTGCAGATTTCCTTTCTGAAAATCAAGTTTCAATCCTTTAGGTTTTCATTGAATCATGGTGGGTACCAGGCTTAGTAGTTCATCCACCTGATAGTGTTTTCATCTGGAGCCATGAATTCAGCTCTTCCTAGCTCAGCATTTTGTCCTTGTGGGGTAGCTTGATTCATGTGGAGCTGTCAGTCCTGTCCTGTAGAAGGTGTGGTAGTAGTAAGGAGTATGACCTTGGAGTTAGCCCGATGTACCCTAATCCCGGCTCTACTGCTTGGGAGGTATGTGGCTTTGGCCAAATCCTTTTCACTTTCTTGTATCTCAGTTTCCTCACTTGTAAAATGGAAACAGTAGTCTCAACATCAGAGGTTAATTGTGAGGATTAATAATAAACTCATTTAGACAGGGTAGCGTAACCCTTGGCAGATATCGTGAGCTCAGATGTCATCATGATGATTATTTCCTTACCCCTCACTTAGGAACAATGTTCTATATGGTTCCCCCAAGGCAGGGGTCAGCCAACCATGACCCAAAGGCCATATACAGTTTGCCTGTTGAGCTAACAATGATTTACACATAGTTGAGAAGAAAAATTAAAATTGTGCTCTCCGTGCCATGGGGAAATGATATGAAATTCAAATTTCAGTGTTCATAAATAAAGCGATCTTGGCACATGGCCACGCTTACTCATTTGTGTATTGTGTGTTGAGCTTTCACTCCGTAAGAGCAGAGTTCGGTAGTGGTGACAGAGGTTGTGTGACATGCGAGGCCTCAATATTTACTATCTTGCCGATTCCTGCCCTAAGACATTTTATTTTTAAAGAATTTCTTTTTTTTGCATAGAAGAACTGGGGTGTAGGTCAGAGGTGTGGGGTGGTAAGAGGATTCACCAGAGACAGAGTGGGGAACAGAATGGGTGGATCTACTGAAGTACACTGCGGGTGAGACAGGAGAGGTCTGTGGGCCATGTGGTTTAGCTCCCTGGCTGGCAATTGAACTCAGTTGCCGTAGTGGTGATAGCGCTGAGACTTAACCCCCAGGCCACCAGGGAGGCCCTTTCATGGCATTTTTTAACTAAGGGTTTGCTTTGTGTCTTTGAGGGATCAGGAAGAATTTAGAATCAGTGGTAACGCTGGTTAGATTAATTTATAGGTTCTTTTGTTTCTTCCAGCAGAACCTTTTCTGCAAGGAGGAGAGAAGGGAGAATTCGTTTTTCTTTGTAAAATGTATTGAGTCTTATTAGGTGTGCTGTGCTTCTGAGGACTTGGTTCTGAATGTGGCATATGGAGACAACGTTTCAACTGAGCAGATATCACCTTAACACCCTGTGCTCCCAGAAAAGGCAATTTCTTTCTGTAGAGAAGCCTAAGATCTAAGACTATCTAGGTTGGAAGGAGCTGTGGAGATCTACAGGGGTGATATTTCATATTAATATTGCTCTGCTGATGTAGCTACAATATCCTGTTGGAAGGTGAAATATTGTATAATGAACAAGTCCTCGTCCATTCAGCCTATTCAACCAACATGGCCTTTAATGTGTGTTTGTGTACTGGAACCAGATTTGAATACCTGAAACATATTAAATTTCATATGCTTTACAAAATGTGCAGTTATTGAGACATGGACGTAATACTCAGCTTTGAATTGTGGGAGTGAGAACAGAATGTTTCCCTTTTAGGGACTAGAAACTCGAGTTCTGGTCATCGGGTCCATCCTCTCCCTGGTCTTAAATGAAATGCCTTTTCCGTGGGGATGAGGTATACTTGGGGTTAGGGAGGAGGGTGTGTAAGACCCCGAGTAGAGGTCTAGCCTCATAGAGGAAAGATGTTTGCAGTCATATCAATCCTGCGTCTGCCAGGGAGGGTCCTAGGCTCCCCACTGCCTGTGGGAGGGGTGAGAGACTGCTCTGTAGTACAGAGGCAGGAGAAAACCTTGCATCAGATCTTGCTGAGATCTCAGAACCCGAGACTCCTTCCTTCCCTTGTTTCCTTCCTGTCCTTGAGCTTCAAGCTTCTGGAACTAGTGTTGGGGAGATTACTCTTTATAAACTTTGATTTTCCCCATGTGTGCCCTGCATTTCTGTCTGCAACTAAAAGGCCAAAATGACAAAGAAGTGAAGGGGAAAGATGGCCATGTATGTATAGAATTGGAAGTCCAAGTTCATCTGCTACATAATCCACTAAAATAATCTTTTCTCATACCCTGGGGTTTCATATTAGCACCTTCTTGGTAGAGCAGGTGCTCACCCCTTTTGTCTTCTAGCCCTCCTTCCCTTGTTACGGTTCTTCGAGAGGCACACTGGCCATCGGCAGATAGTGACCGCCAGTAGCAGATGGTACCGCAGCACTTCTGCTTTCTATACTGTACTGGCAGGCTTCCATTTTGATGAGGCTGGGAGCGGAGTGGACTTTGACTTTCTCAAGAAGCTTCTTTAAAGAAGAATCAATTTTAATGTTCAAGTTACCATCCCAATGGGCATTGCGCGCCCCACCCATCTCCATGATGAGACCAAGAAGAGCTCTGGGGCTTGTGCCTCTGATCCATGCATGTGTGGCCCGGTGCTCAGTGCTGGCCAAGTATACGCACACCTGCTCGGGGCAGGGTTCTCAGCCGTAGGCGTTGGGCATGACACTGTTGGCAACTCCCATAGAATCTTTCAGCCTCCTGAGCTCAGAGAAGCAGCTTGGGTAAGATCATAAGTCAACAGTCTTTTTGTCACGTTTATTCACTGGAGTCATCTTATAACAGGCATGGACTCAAAGGTGTAAATAAAGCCAATCATAGTTTGCCATTGATTTTCATATATAAATTATCAATGTAGATTTGATTTAGCAGCAAAAAGAACGACCTGGAATTTTATGCTCTGTGCTGGCGGTCTGCGGTCAGCCAGCGCTGTGCGGTGCTTTTGTGCATAGAGCACAGGCTCAGAGGCGGAGGTGCCTTCCTGGTGCCCTGTTCAATGCCTTTGGAGCCCCAGATTGAGTTTCCACCCCCCTTTCCAGAAGTTTCGCAGCAAATGCTGTGGAGGAAACAGCTGGTTTACTCTGTTTTTCAAGTCTCAGTTTGTTTCTGAAGGAAGGTTTGTTTTCTCAGGGGTGTTACTACTTTACCATCTTCTCATCATCTGTGAAACTAAAGGGAAGGGAGGTGGCCTGACTGCATAAGCCGGCCGCAACCTGTGAGAACAGAGAAAAAGTGAATTTACATTTCCTTTCAAGTCAAAGACAACTACAGAGGTAGTGTGACACAGACCTGAGACAATCCTGTGATTTATAGGAAGTGTGTTTGTGTTTTCAGTCATTCAGCTTCCCCCTAAATCCTTGGAATGCCCTAAGCAGTAAGTGATAAAGGTATCTCCTCCTTTAAAGGTTAATGAGGTAACTTCTGGGAAATAACCCGTGGAAGGGAGCTGCTTGCCAGGGACACCAATATTGACTGGAGGGTGGACCCTTCCGTCTGACTCCCTGGTGGCTGCAGATTGAGTCCCATTACCAGTGGCCAGTGCATTATGAGGCTGCCTATGTAACGCAGCCTCCATAAAAGCCCAAGAGCAGGGCTTCAGAAAGCTTCCAGGTTGGTGGGGGCGTGTACAGATTTGGGGAGAATGGTGCCCCCAGAGGGGACCTGTTAACTTTTCTCCACACCTTGCCCTGTGCATCTCTCCCATCTGATCTAGTGAGTAGTTTGCCTGTGTTCTGTGTGCTCTTCTGGGAAATGAATTGAATCCGAGAAAGGTGTCCTGGGAACCTGTGATTTATAGTCGATCAGCAGCACAGTAAGGCTTGCAACAGGTGCCTGAAGGCAGAAGAGGTGGTCTGGGAACTCAACCCATAGCCTAGATGCCCAGGTGGCTGTTTGGGGCCCTCCTGTGGGTGCAGCCTGAGTCTGAAGTGGAAGGTGGTCTTGAAAGACAAAGCCAGACACATAGTGTCAGAGCTGAGTTGAATTCTTGGGACACCCTGCTGCTATCTGAGACTTGCATGTAGCAAATTGGTCCCAGGGACACCAAGTACAGACATGCATTACCATTATTGTGTTGCCTGGTCTTCAGCAAGCGCAATAAGCAAATTGCACAAATGTCTTCATTGTACACGTGTGAAGTCTTGCCTTCTTTCACTCTGTTTCTTTTGCATAAGCTCAGTAGCGTCTCGATAGCTTCCTCGGGTACCTTCTAGGGCTTTCCTTGTCATCATCACCAGCCTTTCACACGCACCCCCATTCAAGAGTTGATTTCTCTAGTTACATGTTATGCAGGTATTTTGTATTACAAACCGTGTTCAATTGTATTTATTCAAAACCGGTCGCAATTAAAACCTACAAATCCCTTAAGCTTCTATAGAAGCTCCACCATCTACCTTATGGCCGAGCATTGCTAGTTGCTCCAGAGAGGAAGAACATGTCTTCTGCTGTTTCTCTGATGTACCATTTGTCATCAGTAAAAAACGAAAGATAGATGCTTAATTGGATCCTTAGGTAGTGATCTAAAAAATGCAAGTAGAGTCCTCCCTTGCCAGGATGGTTCCATAGAGCAGCCTAGAACATTCTTTTGTTTCACATCCTTTGAGTATGCACACATTTAATGTTTTCCTTCCAATTACTGTACGAAGAGCTTAACAAATGTTACTCTCAGTGTAGGCCACAGACGCTCTCTGAGAGCGTGGACATCTGCGGCTTGCACGGGACCTGAGAGGAGGCCACCTCGAACTCTGTTGGGCAAATGGAGGAAAGAAAGAGTTAGCAGCCATTTGCCATCGCAATCCTGCTGACCTTGGGTCGGGGCTGGTGGAAGTTCACCATGTAGTCATTAGAGAACATTCCTAACCAATCCTCTTTTCAAATAAAAAGTGTTAATATGTCTTTCCATACTTTAGCTCATATTCAATTTTCAAAGCATGAGACTAATAAGAAATATAAAATGAATTCAACACAAGGGAAGGAAGGAGGAATGGGGCTGAGTGAGAAAATAAGAGCGTGTTCCTAACCACAGATGTCCTTCCTGCGAGTTAACTTTGGCAGGCACGAACCCAGCTCCCCCGGCATGGGCAGATGTTTCTCCTTTGAAACTTCAGATTCAGGAAGCAGGAACAATGGGAAGTTAGAAACCAGTCATGTTGCGGTGGCAGTTCGCTCTGTGGTATTAGGCGTTTCTGGTGATGGGATCAGGCACGTACTCCCTCTGGAGCCCATAATTGCAGACCCTGCGAAGATGGACTTGTCTTGAGCTGCACTGTGCATACACGTGTGTGTGTATGCACAGATATGTGTGCACATGCCACCAGCATATTACAGAGAAAGAACCGGGCCCCAACTCCTATTTTCACTCAAGAGTGTTCAGATGACAGTTACACTTCTGCACCATTAGGTATTAAATGAAATTCCATTCTCCTTGTCAAGTTTCAGACAGGAGAAAGAGCCCAGAATTCCAATAGTGATGGTGTTCTTGGCCAGCACTTTTTACGGGGTGGGAAGGTAATCAATCTGCAGTTGGCAGTCCGAAGACTTCAGCTCTCATCTGAGCTGGGCATTGAAGGGGCTGGGTATCGCACCTTCCATCCATATGCTTTGCTCTCAGGGTAACATATTTTTTTCCATCAACAACGTAGCTCTCTTCATCCACCATATACCCGCTGCAGTCAAGGAGAAATGACCTGACAGATTAATTGAATCTTTGTGTCCCTTTAGCCTTGCTGGGTGACAGACTTCTTGAAACTGGAGTTCCTTTTATTCGTTTGAGTTCTGCCCACTACCCTCTTTTGATCAGGGTGCATTTATATTCCCAGAATTCACTCGCCAAGAACCAGCAGTTGGACTAACCAGGAAGAACTGAAGTTTTCTGGCCTGAAGAACATAATGCAGTTTGAAAACCCACTCCTAACTTCTGTCGTAGAATTTTGTTCCCTTTCTGTGGTTTTGGTGATGTAACTTAGGTTTTGCATTAAGCTCTCAGTTCCTTAATGAAGGCTAAAACGAATAAAGTATGGCAGAGATTGACCCCTCTACACACACATGCACACTGAAGGTATTGAACATGGTTGGCTCCAAAGGATCCTTGTACCCCTTGTCCTGTTAAGGGACCTGAACAGCTCTGTCACCTTTGCTCCATGGGTTGGGTGGGCATCTGTGTAGACTTACTGCTGTCCGTGGTGGAAATGGGTGAAGGTGGTTGCCAGAGTCCAGGGCTCGGCTTGCCATGCAAAGCCTCTTTGCTTTAATAGTGACCATCTGGTTGGACATCTCAGAAGATGTCTCAGTTAAGGTCTGTTTCATGAATGGTCCTTTGTTTATTTCAAAGCCACACTGTAATTCCAACTTGAGTATTGCATTTTGTGTGCTGGGCACGGGAAGTAAAAATGAAAGTCCTTCAGAAAACACTCCCATGAAATTTACCAGCCCGGGTGTGATTCCTACTCTCAACACAATCAGGGCACAGCCAGTCCCTTTTTATTGAAAACACATGGTGTATATTTAGAGCAGACCCTATACCAGACCCAGTCATGGTGCCATGAAGGAGAGCAGGAATTAAAATGGGGAAAATGACATCCAGGTGGCAGGAGGAATTCAGCAGGTGGCATAGGAAATATTTACTGTTCAGGAACGTTCATAAGAACAGGAGTAAGTTAGATGTGATTTCCAGGTCCAACTGCAGTCGGTATCTGCCAAGTAGAGGGGAAACTTGGAGAAGATTCTCAGAATCGTACCTCACACTTGACCCAAATCAGCCTTCTGTCCCCTCCACGCCTCCCCACTTCCCCTTGAACCTGTTCACTAAATATCACTGAGCTTTGAGAATGTATGTACCCCACGATCTCATATCCTTCTCCCATGATCCCATGAGGGAGGATATTGTCCCGCTGTGACAGATGCAAAAATGGAGGTTCCTGTGTCAACTTGATGAAGGTCTCACTGCTAGGAAGTCACAGCAAGACAGGAAAGACACATGTAAATTTGGTGAAAGGGTCACAGCTTCTCCTGGAGAGGGTTTGGAGGAAGTTAGCTATGGCTCCTGTGCAGTTAGCCTGATCTGCCTCAGAGCCCTGGGCATGGATGCACCCCACCGACGTCCTCGTGCCTTCTAGAGGGGAAGAAGGGTTCATCCCCACCAGTCAGTCCACATCACTTCAGCCCATAGTGGTGCAGAAACGGAGAGGTAAGGAGGCAAGGGATGACTTGGAGACATGGCGGAAAGGCACCATCAGCATTCCCTTCCCTCTCGGTGGCGTGGAAAGAAGGGGTGATTCCAGCTAGGGAGGGGATGGGAAAAGGCTAAAGACATATTTATATTTCTCCCAGTTTAACAGACTTTCCCCTTGTCCCCTAAGAATTCCAGCCTCTCCAAGTTTTTAGGGAACATCACACCGAGACATCATGTGGGACAGTGGAAAGAACCAGTAGGTGTCAGCTTCGCCATGTTTGAGGAGCGTGACTGTGGCCAAGTCACTCAAGCGCCCCTCTGCACCCGCACAGTGAATCTCATCATCCTTTCCCATTATACACGACTGCTTCATCATGAAGATTAGATGAGATGCATGGGGTAGTCTTGCAAAGGTCTAAAATGCCACAAAAGTATAAATGTTTATGAGAAATTTAAGAGAGGTAGTCACATAACTGGCATTGTCTTTTCAAAATCAAACTATATTGATGGACCTTGGTTTCCATTACTGTAAGGATGTCAGTACAGCTTCACATCTCTGTATATGCCTCACCCCACCTGCCACCAAAGTCCTCGTGCCTTCCCACTATTGTGGGCGCCTCTACCCTTTCCTCCTACCCCTCCCACTCCCCCTCTGGTAAGCAGAATAGTATTACAGAGTCTAAGAGTTATTTTTGTTGTGATCTGTCAGTTCATAAGCTTTGGCTATTTGTACTCCACATTTGAGAGACGCCAGCTGGTAATAGTCTTTAACTTTCTGACTTATTTCATCTAGCATGGTCTCTTCAAGTTCCATCCATGCTGTCTCAGAAGGGAAAAGTTCCTCTTTTTTAAAAGCTGTGTAGTATTCCTTTGAGGATCTAGCCCTCAACTTCTTATCCAGTCAACCGTCTGTGGGCGTTTAGTTGTTTGCATGTCTTGGCTCTTGTGAACAATGAGATTATCTTTACATGAGAGAAAATGGGTGCCACCTTCTCCCCTTGGTGGATGGGCTTCCTCATCCTTAAAGCATATCACCTGAGCAGAAGGAGTCCTCTATCGAAGGCTGTGTGCCACGTTTCTGACACGAGAGCTAGTTTGAGATTTAAATTTACCCTGTCTGTCAAGGCATAGCTTTGCATCTATTTTGCATTCAAATTTATTTATCAAGAGACAAAATTGTGTGTTCTTTAATTCTACTCAGAGCATATGCAAACAGATCAGATGAGTTGTGGAGCTGTTGGCAGCACGCGATGCGAGTTCGACGCCCAGCCAGGGAGAATCCCACATGGTGCGCAGACCTCTCCTGCCTCGCCCGCTGCTCCCCTCAGCAGTGTACTTCTAATCTGCCTGTTCTGCTCCCCACTCTGTCTCTGGTTAACCCTCTCACCGCCCCACGTTCTGGCCTGTACCCCAGCTTGTATGTATAAATAAATCTTAAAAAAAAAAAAGAAATCGCTAATTTTACCAATGGTAGAGTGTTGAAACATGGCACGGAACATCTCTTTTACTAGAACCTGGTAACACAGGCGCATATGGTCTTGTCGAGAATGAACGAAACACAATTCCAGGATTATAATTAAGTAGTTGAAATCCCAAAAGGAATAACGTAACAGGAACAAAGTCAGATTTAGATTGTTTTTTGTTAGCTTGCTCTTAAGCTCCTTCCTTGGCAGTTTATTGGCAGCAATACCACTTCAGGGTCTTGCTCTGAGAAACATTTCATTGTAAGACAGCAAAAATTTCACCCTGACTCTGGTTGTAGTTGATTTATCATCTGTACACCATTGATATTGTATACCGTAGTAGGTAACAATACTGAGCTCAGCGGTGAGTCCCAATGTCCTATGCAAAAGGACCTATAAATATTAAGGTTGGTGCCTTGTCCCATCAAATCTGAACTGCTGATCAACTCACTGGCCGGCCGGCCAATAGAAAGAAGGGATTAGAGACCGTTATAGAAGAAAATTGCCCCCTCTCCTCCACTGGCCTCCTCTCTTCATTATAAGCTTCACTCACCCACCAGTATTATTCCTACTATTAGAAGGACTCCCTCTGCTCTTTCCCTCCTACCTCTTTTCCCCTCCCCTTCTGGTAACCAGCATATTTTTCACTGAGTCTAAGAGTTATTTTTGTTGTGATTTGTTAGTTCATTTACTTTGGTCATTTAAACTCCACGGATGAGAGAAACCACCCAGTAATTGTTTTTCATTTTGTGACTTAACACTTTTTGATCCGCTCACGTATTCACGTATTCACGTGTTCATCTAGTCTCCAGTTTTTCACGCCACGGTGGATTTATTTGGAACTATTAGGAGCTATTTCTTTGATTGTACTCAGTCTAGAAGCTTTAATCTCTATGCATGTAAAATTTCATTAAAATATATCCAGTAGTTCAGGAGCTGTGTGTGTTTTATTGAATGCTTATACCATTCATGCAGTGGCACAGAAAATAGCCGGCACACAAAGTGTTAAGAAAAATTTTTTGTTAGGCGACATTGGTTTACAATGCTGTACATGATTCAGAGGCAGTGTCGTACCTTCCAGGTATATGTCACCACGCCACACCCTCCACCAAGACACCCATAGTCTTCCACCTTAGTCCGTGGGGTTCCCTTCCTGCTCTGCTCTCTCTCCTCGTCCTCCCCGTCTGGTAGCCTCAATTCTATACTCAGATTTCTAGGATTTATTATTGGTTTGGATTGACCTGACCCTTTGTTCGGTTTCTCTATATTCCTCATTAAGTGACACCAACCTGTATTTATCTTTCTCCTTCTGACTTTTTCACATAACATAGTCACCACAAGTTCCACGCATATTTTCTCAAAAGGTGAGATTTCATCATTTTTTTTTAGTTAACATTTTATTTTATTTTATTTTTGTTATTTTTATTTGTGTCTTTTACATTACCGTACATTCCCCGTATGTTTCCCACCACCAGTTCACCCGTGAACCGTCACCACAGTCTCCTGTGCTCCCCTCTCCCCTGTTCTTAGCCCCAATCCTCCCCCCTCTCTCGCTGATTGATGCTCTTGTATTTGGTTCCCCTATATTCCTGTTATAAGTGAGACCATTTGGTATTTTTCTTTTTCCTTTTGGCTTCTTTTGCTGAGCATGATCCCTTCTAGTTCCATCCATGTTGCTGCAAATTGCATGTGTTTATCTTTTTCAATGCTGAATAGTATTCCATTGTGTATTCCATTCCACATCTTCTTGATCCAGTCATCTATTTTTGGGCATCTGGGTTGTTTCCATATCTTCGCTATTGTAAATAGTGCTGCAATAAGCATACGGGTGCATGTATCCTTTTGGATTAGTGTATTTGCGTCCTTTGGGTAGATTCCCAAAAAGCGAAGGAAGTCAAGGAAAAGATAAACAGATGGGACTACATCAAACTAAAAAGCTTCTGTACAGCAAAAGACACAATAATCAAAACAAACAGATGCCCTACTAATTGGGAGAAAATCTTTGCACACAATACAACTGATAAAGGACTGATAACTAAAATCTACAAGGAGCTCACACAACTCAACAAAAACAAAGTCAACAATCCAGTCAAAAAATGGGCAGAAGAGCTAAAAAGACACTTCTCCAAAGAAGAAAAGCAAATGGCCAACAGCCATATGAAAAAATGTTCAACATCA